>JASWJB010000089.1:0-136415 GCA_032433595.1 Conoideocrella luteorostrata
CCCCCCCCCCCCGGCCACCCGATGTTGCGAACGCCAAGTTCACTGCAATTTCAACTCCTCTCAAGGGATAATTCCCCACTTAGAGAGCTAACATTTTATCGAAAACTCCCGACCACAAATTCCTAACAGTAAGAAATAAAGCCAGCTAGCCTAAAATAGGCTAAACGCTGTGGGCGGGTGGGGTTGACCGGCGGTTAGCCCAGCGCTCTGAAAATTGTCCTCTAAAAGCGACGTCACGACCTCCAAGAATGAACGCACATTTGCTGTAAACCTGCACTTTTGTTGTAAACTTCAACCGTTTTCCTCACCCATTTCGCTATCCTTTGTCTGCATGATCATCATATATAAGTTTATGTTGCCTCTCTTTACAAGCAATAGCTTTTTTAACTAGTAATATCCAGAGTGCTGATGAGAAGTATCTAATTTTTCATTAACCCTACTCAGGCGGGTACAAATGAGTAATAATGTTGCTAACGTGTGGCAGAAGAGAGCCTCTCCGTCGAAGGGATTATTCTTACGTGAGGTGTGGACTTGACCAATTTGGTCAAGCCAAGTAAAAAAGCTACAAAAATGGTCCTAGCTCGACTCTCTAAGTAGATCAACCGGTTTCCTCTTTGCACTAGAATTATGTCTTTGTTCGGAGCCTTGCTCCATGGCCTGTTATAATTGTGTTACTTTATTGAAGTGAACGGCTGTCCGATAATCTTCAAATAGGCAATTGAACCATTTGATCTTATATTATTTAAGGCCTCTATGAATTGATCCAGGCCTCTAGCGGAACAGATCACAGAATGGAAGCCCCGTTGCTGGCTGTGTCTCAGACACCAGCCTACGAGTGTTGTGCGTGTGCCTCGGGTCGACAAACCATCTCCCTCGAGTACCGCTCATGGCTGTCGTCACGCCCCTAAAGGGCTGACACATGCTCAAATCAGCAGCGAATCACTTGACCTGTAATTCACATATGTACATACACCCGGTACTCCGTATGCGGGCTGCCAATCAACCGAATTATTATTGTACCACACCTTCCGATCATCAGCCAACGAACCAACCACCTGGAAGACCACCAGCTTCCTGACATGCTGACACTGCAAATCTGAATTTAGGCAGCCGTCCCTTGCAGACTCGCTGGGCGGGGCTTGGCGCACCTCGTATCTCGAGAGGAGCTTCAGCGGTCACTATTGGGTATACGAGAGGATTATACTACCGACAACTCTTAGTATCCAGCTCCGACAAAGAGTCTCCGGCTAAGCTATGAACTGTTATAAAAATGCAAGCGCTCTCTCTTGGCGATCGTCAAGTCGCTCTCATAAAATTAGATAACCTCGTGACCTACTCTTATGCTTCCTATTGTGCTTGACGGAGGGTTTCAACAAGGCTGGTCGGGTCTACTCGGGCTTGGGATAGTTGGTGGCTGGGGATAATGCGGACGGGCGACGAACACGCCGTCGTACCTGGCTGCCGATAAGAGCCAACTTCCCAACGTATTTGAGACTAAATTACGTTGCTTCGAATGATAGGAAAATACCATGTGCGGCGGATGAATATATAGGATGTAGTCGATTTAAAATGTTGAGCTATCGCTGCTAGGTTGTCAGCTACTGCTGACAACTACAAGTCTTGGTCTTTTCCAGAAATTCCCTGACCTTCCAGGACTTCAGAATGAAAACTTGTTGCGTTGAATATAAGCCCTAATTGCAGCCACTAGAGTGCCATTCAGTAGACCTACACTTTTGCTCCGTAGTCAAGTGGTTGATTGTTCCAGTAAAACTGGCAGGAACGCTTGTTCATAGAATACTCTTTCATGGGGCTTTATGTGGATCATTTAATATATACGAACGAGGCACATTGAGAGATAGATTACTTCGGTAGACTATGCATTGATTGATCACCCGGTTGGTCCACGACATTCGTGTACTACAACCGAGATTTCAACCTCATGCCCTCCCCCATATCAAGAAAACCCCGTCAGTGGCCATGCTCTCCAGTTTCCTCGCACACCCGCAGCTTTACTGCTTTTTCTTAACCTCATTCTTCATGATGCGCGCATACAAGGTCTCGATAAGCTGTGGGCCGACCCGTCAGTAATGTTATGTTATGGGCATAGAGACAGATGTCATGGATGGTATACTCACCCATTCGTCTATTTTCCAATCGCTCTCTAGCCTCGAAGACGTTACGTCTAGCTTTTCTGTGATGCTGCTAGCAGATGCCAAACCTCATCGTGATTATACAGGTGTCGTGGCGGCACTGCCAACTCACCTAAAGCAGCAAACACAACACTTGCGATTCTCGATTCTTTAACGACATTTTGTAGGAACTTTGATGCCGCGGTGACCGAGCCGACTGGATCAATCATAAATTTAACACCTGAGGACGACTAATAGTTATTTTTATCAATGTAATGAACGTTTGCGCTAATCTCGCCTAACACAAGTCAGGAGCATGCAAAACTTTGCAATCTGGCTGTATTGTTCACCTCTGTTAGCATTTGACTTTATGTGCGAGGCACTCACACAGCCAACGGGGGGTATTACGAGTTATTATGGATGGTTTTACGCAATACAATAGATTCAAGGTTAATGTGTGGGGCGTAAGCAACTAAACATTAATTTTAGGAGCTAGCGCTAAATCCCAAAAATATAGACTCAACATTTCGCCGCATGAACGATAGGCGAAATTAGATTAATTATACAACTAACGGTTTACACGGTGCCGAAGCTCCGGGCCCGGCAAAGCCAGAGGTCGTGGCATCGGGCATAGCCCGTAATATCTATTGCTTTATAAATCTTATAAAAATTAAAGGGCTGGCTTAAATCTCGTTATAGAAAGGGTAGGGGATAAGAAGCTTCAAACTCTTCGGCAAGAACTTCTCTATACCCATTTAGAGACAGGATTGACTAAGGTAGGAGACGGGATCAACTTAAGCCCAGCTGCTACTGTCTCGTGTCACTTGCATAAATAGCTTAACCAAACCTTAGGAGTTAATTATATAGTGACACGTGTAAGTTTGTGCAAAGATGTGCATTACAACTTGGTTAATATGGGCAGTCCATTACTGATTTTAGGGTTAACCAGAAACACAGCCTCTACTGGTTGTGCACCTATGCAAAAGGTGAATCTATATTGACTAAACGAGTGAGATCTACTCCAAATCGAAATAGCACCAAAACAAGCGGCTTTAAAACATGCTGCTACAAGCTATAATTTGGCAACAAGTTTGAATATCTGCCGATACTGAGCCCGAGATTGTCCGTGCCGTTAAAATGCCGGATGCAATTTATAAGCCTAAGGATCCTTGAAGACGACAGCAGCCATAAGCTTACCAATAGTTGGCGTTTGTGGCTTAGGGTCACCCGGCTTGTAGTCTATACCCTTCTTGGGGTTTTCAACCTGCTTGGGAATAACAACTATCGAGGTGGGAATCTTATTGCCGATGCTGTCGTGATGGTTGGCAAAAGAGTAAAACTTACTGTTAAAGTTAGGACTACCCATGTAGCGATTAAATTGTGGAGTTCCACGTCGGAAAGTTAGGACTTGACTAAACGGTTGTTTCAAGTCGTTATAATTTTGTCTTGTAATTTCCCAGAACTCTTTATTTTGAACGTCCATGAGGAATGCTGTTTTGAAGTTCTGGCTCTTTTGACTCTTGGGATTAGCAGCATTTAGGAAATTCTGCATGCCCATCTCGTTGAGTGGTACTTTCTTCGCTGTGTCGGCTTCCTTGAATGCGTCTTGGTAAACAATGAATCTTCCCCCCTCATCATACGTGCCCCTATTGATAAGGCTACCACCGTTGCCCTTTAAATGGACTGATGTCTCTACCACAAAGGCGGCGGGTGATTTGATGTCAAACCCGAGCTCATCTGACTTGAAGTTCAGTAATAACTCCAACGACGGGCTATCGGTTACCATCATTTTTTTGTCGTCGACAGTATATTTATCACAAGAGCGGACATTTAGGAATACCTTGTTTTTGTTTTCCTCGTTGATGTCCGACTCGGCCTCAACCATACGGGTTTCTGGCTTGCGGTCCTTGATGGCCTTGTCGTACATATTTAACTGAGTGACTCCAGCGTTCTCATAGAAATCCATAGACTTGGGTTCATCACCCGTGCCTGTGCCCTAGCCAGGATGTTCTGTGGGTGGGATAGGCTTCGCGGCAGGATCCGGCTTTGGGGGGGGCTCCCGACCCGTCCCCGGAGGCGGAACAGGCTGGTTGCGCCCGGGAGGATTGTTAGGCCGTGGATCTGTATGTGGTACTAGTCTAGGTGCAGGTTCAGGTAAAGGCGGCGGAGTAGGAGGCCTGGGAAAGTTTACTCGGACGAAAACGTGCTTGGCATCTTCATTTGCTACTGATCTAAGAAAGAGACCGTCCTCATCTTGGGGAATGATGCTTGCATCGTCTTCTAGTTCGACCGGCACAGCGCTGAGACCGCGGCTGTGAGCGATGGCTTGCGATTCAGCGACGTCTGTAATCCTGACGATCGGGGTTCCCGATGCCAGCAGAGACAAACTGACCGCAGCAGCGGTGAGCAGCAGAGATTTATAAGCCGAAAGAAGTTTCATCTTGGAAGATGCCGAAAGATTGATACAGAATGAGAAGAGAATGCCTTGCTGCTGTATGGTGTTGTGTTTTGTAGTGATGTTTGGATGATGAATGCTGGGAGTGGAAGATGTTGTTGGATATTCAAGATATCAACAGTCTTTTATACACATCATTGAAGTCACCGCAGGAGATGGTGCAACCTAAGTAAAGGGGTAATTAGTTTGTTCTTGGAAATGTGATCCTTCGCCCGCAACTCAGATGGGCTGCTGGGAGTGCCTTCCAGACTATGACGGCTGATTGACTGCTATGTGTAGATGTTGTGTTGGAAAACTAGACGGACGAACCGTAAGCTAACAGATGCCAAGTAATCAAAGGCAGGGTTGACGCGAACCCAGTACGTGCGGGGCGTGAAAATGAATAATGAAACTGGCGGCCAAAAGTATTGGCTGGGGTGTTGCGAATCAGAATACTTCGTATCACTGCTGACTTCCAAAGACTCAAATGAGCATGCTTTCGCCCCCACAACCTAACTGTAGGAGGATGTAACCATGGCTGTGTCATTTTGCCTGCATGAAGGCTGTGTCATTTTGACTGCATAAAGGCTCTGTCATTTTGACTGTATAAAGGCTGTGTCATTTTGACTGCATGAAGGCTGTTTCATCAGTAAGATAAGTGTATTGAGACTGGGTGCTCCGAAAGTCGCCTGCAGTTAAAAACGATGTCGCGCTTAAGCTCAGCCCCGACTTGTTGTGGGGAGTGTTGGGTTGGATGCAGAATGCCGGACGCACCCCGCCCCGGCAAGTTGACAGCGACTCGCTTTCCCACCTTTGCAACTTTGTCCCACCCAAAATCAGCATACGCCCGATTCGTGCTCTGAGACAATTTCTTCTAGCTCATTGCCGAGCTACCATCGTTGGGCAATCTCGGCTGGATCTATTGCCTGTCGACTTACACGTGCATATCGTATTAAATTTCCAAAGACTGTCAAGAACAACGACAACAACAACAACATGGCGGCGGGTCTTCAGTCTTGCCCCAGTGAAATACTAAACATCATAATCGACCACCTCGTCATCACCATTGGCCCCAAAGCGGTATTTTTAAGGACCGTGAATAGAGCTTTTGACTCGGCTATTCTGGATGCTATTTGTGTAAGGCAGGTCATTGATAGCAAAGACATATGGTGGGCCATGTCATCTGCTATACAGGGAAGGATTGCTGAGGTTAAATCGCGCTCGGCAGAAGCCGCCAGTGAAGATTGGTTGTCTGTCATCGCCAGCGTCAATCGGGCACTGGACACCTTGACAGGCGAAACCGATGAGAAACTGCTGAAGCAACGACATGAGGCTGTCGCAGAGACCGTTTATCGTGGGATCAACCCGCCTGATAAAGTCTGCGATGCCAAATGGGAGGCTCAGAATCTTTTGAGCGGCGCCATAATCATTGGCAGCCTGCCAATCGTCAAGTCAATACTGGCAAGCCGTCGGGAGCCCTCGAATTCCCTGCCAGAAGTCAACGGCGCCACGCCGTACTTTGGAAGACCTCTGGTCCTCGCTGCAGGTTGGGGAAACTTGGAAATTGTCCGCTACCTACTGGATTCCGGTGCCCGCTCGGACACAATCTGCAGCTGCTCTACATTTCGGGGAGATGTAACGCCAATACATGAAGACTGGAATCCGAAGGCTGACTCCGCGCTTTGGGGCGTACGGTTTGGAAATGGCCACCCGGCTACCGCGCCCAGCGCACTACGCGCTGCAGTTCTGGGAGGACATGGAGACATCGTTCGCATTCTGTTGCAGCCAGAGTATAGGCTACCCCCCTCAAAAACGGAATATCTGGCTGCAATTGTGGCAGCCGCGAGACTGGACCTTGATCTTATCCAAATAATGCTCGATGCAATCGGGAAAAGCTTATCAGATTTTCCTGGGCTTGGACAAGAAATGATGTGGGAGGCAATAAAGTACGGCCGGGAGGATGTGGCGCAAATGCTCCTCGATAAGGGGGCAGCAGATGTTAACCCATATGTGTACGGACCCTCTGCTCATATATATGGCACACCACTTCAATACGCCGCATTAATAGGGAGTACCAACATGATGCGTTTTTTCTTGGAGCGAGGAGCTATTGTCAACGTAATCGAAAAAGCAAGCTGTGTACTTCAGCCCATCGAGGGAGCTGCACAGTGCGGGCATGTGGAAGGTATTGACATGCTGCTTGAACAAGGCGCCGAACCTGTCGACGCTCTTCGGAGCGCTGCGAAGAGTGGTCAGTTGCACGTGGTCAGGTTGCTTCTGGACAAATTCCCAGATTTGATCCAGAGAAATAAAGGCGAGATCGGTCGAAGCGCAGTTTTCTGGGCCTTGACTAGAAAAAACTTGGCAGTTCTTACTCTCCTTGTGGAACGAGGCGCTTCCCTCAATGAAGGCTACGAGAACCCCCCTGAAGGCCTTCCAATAAATATGATCAAGGGAGGTTACGGGTCTTGGGTGGTTAATCATCTGATTTCACTTGGTGCTGAAGAGACGGATGTTGACACTCTTGAAGAAAGTTATTTCCCGTCCGTAAGAGGAGTACGTGTTCGCGAGCATACGTGGCAATGGGCAGGCAAGTATTAGGGTTAGAGCGAAACATATCAACTACGATAGACGGTCTCGGAGAGCCTATAGCTCCAAATCCCTAGTGCTTTTGGAATTGAGAATTTTCCATCCTCAGATTGTTGCGAGACGAGACACTGTCTTTTTCTCCCCAGTATTGTGTGCAGTTGAAGAAAGATGGCTGATATGTATTGACCCCATTTGCCGTTTAATTGGGGGCCAAACTGCGGCTGCAGATACGACCAGATGCAACCAGAAACGATGGCATGCCGAATTAAGAAATCGGCGAAAGCAAACCGCAAGGATGAATAGCAGGGGGCCGGCGCTACCCGCCCGCATCCTCCAAGTATGTGTAGCTATCAACACCAACATCAAGACTGTTTGGTCCAGCCCCCATGCTGCTTGCGAAATCCTTCAAGAATGTGATGGGCTTAGATGTTTTGTCTCATTTGACACGAGCTGTTCGCAAATTTCTCTCTCTGACAAAGCTTATCTTTATTACATGTATCAAACCTTTCAGTTTGTTTCGCCGCTAAATTACTCGCAGTGTTTGAGAGGGAGAATGACTGCAAATAAATCATTGGACTAGACTCTGACGAAATCGTTGCGCGTCTTTATGCTGGCGCTTTGGCTTGCGGCTCGCGTTTATCCTGAACAGATCTAAAGCATTGATGGTGAGGAGTGAGTTCCTGTGTGACAGTTTGACCGAATGTGCCTTTTAACCCTAACCGACACTGGCTTTCGTGAGAGCCCCTAAAATGGCACTCGTGGTATTCCTATCACTGTCTGAAAATTGCGCCCTGTCCCTATAACACACATGCACAGAGGAGAAAGGGGAAAATGAGGCCCCTTGGCAGGGGCTTCATGTAACCTTAGTAACACGTAGCATGTAGCTAGGAAGAGGGTTTTCTCTTTTCCCTGCTGCTTCTTTAAGTTTGTAAATAGTCTAATCAACGCTTGCTTATGGTAGCCTCAAAGCTGCCGGCCCATTATAATTACTACATAAACGTTGATCCTAACAGGATATTATAAGTACTATCTTAAATAGGAGGACTAGCTTTCATATAGTAATAGAAGGATGTTATTAACTTTGTGTATATAAATAGTCACCTAATTTTCTAAATTAATCTCCACCAAGGGTTGCCGCATCGCTCTAGCCCCCGACACCGACCCCGACCCCAACCCCCCCCTAAAGCTAGGTTCTGTGTAACACTATAAAAACGGCCCCTCCCCCAAATCTGTATGCCAGTTAACGCTCTATAAATAGTTTCGTAGGATCTTTAGGCTAGAAACATTTTTTGGGAAGCACAAATAGTTTGTATTAGCTTACGAATAACTTTTTGGCCTCGAAGCGTACTAACTCTGCTACAGGCTTTGAAAGTATAACAGGGCGACTTTGGTTTCGTAAGGAAAATCTTCTAACTATATAAATAGAACCCGAGTACTTCACGAATGTTATTTAAATATATCATTTTCTTCTCTTTATGGTTAGAAAAGGCATTTTTTGCTATCACAATACAGTTGCCATCACTGCGTTTGCTACTATATCTACTACAAATTGTCTTGTAACTCTTTGCACCGGCTACCTCACATGATTAATTTCCTACCACATAGTGTCTCGTTATTTCCGCGGTTTTTTTCCCTCTCTCCGTTCGATCTATATATCCATCTTCTCAAACATATCGTCAATCAGCACAATGTCCGGTGCCCTTGGCTTCATCCTCAACGCTGCTGGCATTCTAGTCCCCCTCGGACTTGAAGCCAAGTATGCCACGCAGGCTCCCAAAGAAGCTACTTCAGTCCAGATTATCGCTGGAAGCGGCAGCGGCGGCGCGACAGGCGGAAATGTCCCACACATTGCTCTCTGGGACGATGATGGCAACCGAATTGGCCAGTACCACGCTGGCAAAAAGGAAAAAATTGGAGATGGCGACGTCAAAACTATTCTTGTCACGCACAGCCAGAACAACAACAAACAAGCCGACCCGTACTATGTGATGCTCAGCAACTTTGAGAACGACGCCATTTGCATTGCCGCCGTCAACGTTGCCAATCAGAAGATCTCTGGAACATTTTTTGGCGACACTGGATACATGTGCGGACAGGACTGGTTTCTGAGTGACAATAAGATCGGATCCAACTTTCAAAAGCCAAAGTGTGTCTGGCTCGATGGCGATCACACCAATGACATTAACGCTCGGGCTTTGAGCTTCCACTTGAACGACCTTGCCCCTTCTGCTGATAAGCTTGCTCAATACCAGGCTATGCCCAAGACAATTTGCCAGAGCACTCCTCGCTTCTCCTTCTGGGGCAACCTCCTTCCTGATGGTATCATTCCCTTTTTCAAACCCAAGCTGGAATACAAGGACGACTCTGCAAACTCTGGCGAAGGTGCAGATAAGGACCCCGAGAGGGTCGTCGACAAAGAAAACCAGTACAACAAGGGCGTCTATCTTCATCAGGGTGAGAAGCTCAAGCTCAAGACCCGCAAAAATTCTCGTCAAAGTAATAGCAACGGTTCCAACCACAACCCGGAGCATCTCATCATCACCGACCACGAGGAAGACGACGTTCGCCTTGTCTGTGAGCACCCCAACTCCTACGGCTGGGATATTGTCTCCACCGTGCTGAATCTTTACTGTGACATGGTACATAAGCAACTTTACAACGTCTGCAATGGGAAGGAGTTTAAAGACTACTGCTTCGACCTGAACACCAAGACTATCATCCCCAAAAAGGGAGCCCAAGCCCGCGATGAGTTTGCCCAGATTGTGCCTTCTAAGAGTTACACTTCGCACGCTCACTGGAAGAGCTAGCCATCTTTTCCTTTGTGTACGGAAATTGCCCTTTCTATGCTGATGTTGCTTGCAGGAACAAGTAGTACTGGGACAGCGATTTTAAATAAGCCTGTTTATGGGATGGCATATTTTGAAGCAGTAAGCGCTTGCATCGACAGTGGCTAGCGGAGAGGGTTAATGTATATTTTATTACATAATATCACTTTCAGGATCTTTGCAATTTTCCAAACTTCTTGATCTGTTTTCTTAAAACGGGTGATTTACGTCGATGCATAATTAATGCTATCCTAATCGCGATACCTTATTAATCTATGAAAGAAAATAAAACAAAATAAAACATAATAGCAAATACAATGTAAAATGGAAGTAATTACTGACACCACAGAAAAGAATATAAACAAAATACTCTGCTTCATGCCGTTGTGCGTATCTTGCGGGTATTGGACATGCAGAAAAAGTACTCTAAAAGGCGGACTTTAGCACAGAGTACATTACAATCTTTTTAATTAAATTTGCGAAGAGACTGCATTTCTAACCCTACAATACTAGAGAATTTTAATCTGACTAGAATAGAGTGTTAGAACCCTTCGTCAAGCACAGTATGATAAAGCTTTTCCTATAGTAATGCTGAAAGAAGAGCTGCGAAGCGAAACAATAACATGCCAGCGCAGCAAGGCCGAAATCTAGTCGCCAGTGTGTTAGCATAGGTCTGCCTTTATAGTGAGATCTGGCGAGATGGGTCTTAGGTAGAAGCTGGATACCTATAATGTCTAGTCCTTACTTTCTTTGAGACCAATATCTATGAGTATACGCGTAGGAAGGCAAAAATAAAACTAGTAATGTGCAGACAGACAAAAAGGCAATAGCTGTAACATTTAGTTCAGTGGGTTAGTAAAATTTAGCACGACACCTGTGGGTGGCATTAGGCTAGAGCTATTCGAAAAGGCTTCCTGCTTCTCTAGTGAGAGATACGGAAACTAAAGATCACTGCTTTCTCATCATCTTCAGCTATCATCTCGAGAGACTCTTCTATTTCTGACGGTTTTCATTGTTGCAAATTGCCCATGTGAATGCTCGTAACGCAACACAATTCTGCAGTTGCTAGGAACGGGACAACAAACGATTACGCCTTTTTCCGAATAAGGTTTTAGGCGGCTCCATGAGTTTATAGTTTCTGAATATTTCTCTTTTCCATAAGCAATATCTATGACTAATTCTAACCGCATTTTCTATCAATTTAAGCCCAACGAGCATTTTGTGAGACCGCATCGTCTTTGTTTCCGAATAATGTTTAAATGCAGCTCTCTTCCTGATCCTGCTACTTGTGGATCATCTGATCAGTTGATATGGGGAAAGAAATTATGCAACGACCAATCTATTTTTTGTTGAGACTGTGGCGGAGGGGGAGCCTTTTTAGGGGGTGGTTTGGGTGCTCCGGGGCAGTGGCCATACGCTCCATTGTCCCACGCCGTCTTGGGGTCGACCTTCTGAATCATTTTACTGTCAATCAAGGATTGGACGTCGCCTCCTTCAATCTTAAGTTGCCCTGAATACCCATTCTGACCGAACCATGGTGCGATTAAACCCCCATTGGCGGTAAAATTCTTCTCAACCAAATAGACGTGATAGTTACTAAATCTGTTATCAGAGGTAAGTGGATAAGGAGGATAGGGGTTAAGACTATCAGGTGGAATAGATCTTCGGGTATAAGAAGTGCCTGCTATAGCAAGAAAGGACCCTATATCACAAAAATACAACGTTAATTAAAGAGCCTTGGTGTTTATTTTAAAAATATATGAGTATTGACATACCTTTTGTCCACCCAAATCGATCAAGATAGCTGCCACTCGGTACAATTGTGGACGAATTTATATATTTCCCAGTAGTCTTATCTTTTTCAAATCCGTCATAATCAGGATAGCGCCATGTTGGTTTAGGTTGAGCATTCTTATCCCAAAACTTCTGAAGGAAATCGACTGGCTTCATGTCATGCAAGGGATCATAGTCCTTTAAAAAACAATCCATGATTCGGGCTGTAATAGATGGAGAACCTTCCATCACTGCCTTAGTTCCATATTTTATTGGTCCAAGACGATCATCCCCGCAGATGTAGTCTTCCGCCAAGGTCACGTTATTCTTGGCGCCTTTGCAATCCAAAGCCAGGGCTAGCTTGGTAAAACCAAATGCCATAGCGAAGACTGTGAGCGGGATCTGCATATTGCGTAATGCGTTTCTTAGTGAAAGAAGGAAGGGAAGGAAGCTGGGTGAAGCTTGTAATGCTTTAGCAGTGAGAATAAAACACGTAGGAACTACACTCATTTTATAGAAAAAATGAAGTAAGTATCTTATTACAACTCATAGCAGCGACGCTTGCTATAGCGAGTGCATAATGATATTAGACCCTTGATCCCGGTCTCTTTTAAGGCTGGCAATTGTCCTTTAATTTAAGGAAAAACGAGAAAATCTAATTATTAAGTTATTAAAGTTTGGTCTGAAATTGTTTTTTTTAGAGCTAATAACTAACCCGAATTAAAGCCAAGTCCCCTTCATCAAGTTTCTCTTTCCGTTATAAAAAATATTAGTGCTAACTTTTATTACCCTCTACGCAACCCATCACATAAAGTTGGGAAAACCTTATTATACTATATGTACAATAACCTACTATATGGTAATAGTTATAGAGTTCATAAAGCTTTCTCTATTAAAGCAAAAATAGTAATAGTAGCAATAGTATTATTATAATAGAAGTATAGCATTAATACTCCTCTATTGCGTTCTTAGTAAAAAGTGTACTCTAAATGCCAAGAATCATGCGGCATAAAAAGCCGCCGACATCGCTGACAGAGATGTTGATAAGATTGATTATAAAGCTGTTGGCGAATTCAATGACGGATTCGAGGACAAATGCATAAATAGACTTGAAAGATAAATGAAGTCGAATTCTCGTCAGAATAGGTAGATCAGAAAGACAATTCCACTTCTTAGACCTTCTATTGCTGCTCACTTCGTGACACTAAAGCGGAGATATAGATTTATATTAAGACAACCATGTTGCCCAAAATACATAGACACTGGCATACGTAGGAAGAGCCCCGTCCCAGCTTCGGCGGTGTAGCACGGCCGGATCCCATTGTATTGGCTCCACTAACGCGCTGACTTATAGGCACCCCGCTTTTCTATTTTGGTTCTAGCGCTCACAATCTTGAACCATCCACTGGATAGAAAGAACCTACTATACTTTATTTTATAAACCTTGGCCTACTTCTACGCCTCCTACCCTTACTCGTGCTTCATGCGTCGGCGTTCGTCTTTTTTATGCGTAGCATTAACTTTATCATGGTGCTGTTAGAGCTGTGGGGCGCAGCATGAAGCTAGAATGTGGTACAAGACTGGGAGTTTAAGGTACTAGGCTATGTGTAAGGGTCAAGCAGTACCGATATAGCGCCTTTGTCGTGTTTTATCCATTACAGCCACAGATGAGGCCCATAATATCAAACCCTTCTCCACCTAATAAGCTCAATTTCTGCGACAGATCCCCCAAAACCCCACTTGACATCCTATTGCAGAGCTAACCGAGATCAAAATAAGCTAGGGTTAATGCACCGCCAGAAATTCTGCTGAAACGGTTGCAATTGCTGAAGGCGCTTTATGGACTAAAGGGATCGCGAATACCCAATACCTTGAAAAATATGGTAGAAGACTATCCCATGTTGTGCGAAGAAGAAAGTGGAGATGCTGCATTTGTCTATCAGGTTCTCTATCCATGGTGATATCGCGGCCATTGGCAGTGAAACTGTCGATCAGGACAGCGTGTGTGTGTGACCACACTCAAGAAATAAAGCGGGAAGCCCGACGATCTCAGTCGGTCGTCCACTTGTTGAGGTTAGGGTGGTCCCTTCGGAGATGACCGAGGCCTTGTATTAGCTAGATTCGTACGATAGTGGAAGCAAATGGCACGACGCTAAGGAACGTAGGCCCAAGGCCACTAAATTCGAGGGATTGTTCCGGTCACTGAAGAACTATATAGGAGGATTACAGTGCTCTTCAAAAGAGGGATCATCAAAAATCATAATCAGAAGTCGTTACTCAAAAGGCTCGCTAAAATTTCAATTCGCATGTGTTCAAATCCATCTATTCCTGCCGATTGCCACTGTTGCAAATTGCCCCCTTACACCTATGTAAAGGCACATAATGCAACATCACTATGGTGTTACCGCCTCGGGGAACTCTATTGTGAAAGATGGAGCCTCTCGTGATGAGACTCTACGGTGGCTAAAAGCCAGCTGCATCTGATTTAAAATGGAGGCTGCTGGTTTTATGAACAGCAACAGTATTCCTTGCCCTGTCATCCGAGGGATATCTATGCCGATATGCACAAAAACAACCGTTGGCAGAACTACGCAGCCGCAACGGCAGCCGTATTCGCCAAGGAATTTGTGGGTTGCACAGGGTTGTGCAATCATCTAGATCATCGGCTTCAAATGCAATATATTGATAATTCAGTCTGTATATCTAAGAAGAAGAAAAGAAGTCAAGATATGATGCCTACGATACCCGTATAAATAGGGTGGCCGAAAGGTGACCACGTGACGATATCCGTGCTCTTGTCGTGTGCTTGGCGGCGATATTCCAACAGAATTACTGGAAGACATGAATGCAGTAGATATGGAGAGGACGGCAGAAATACAAGAGGTGATCAAAAAGCGTGATGGCCGCATTTGTCTTACAATACACGCGTTTTAATCAACATAATTTTAAAGTCGAACAATAAGTGGCTCAGATGGCCTCTTCAAAAAAAAAACCCCCCACAATACCGTTCAGCGGATGGTGACGGGCCCTCACTACCATAAGCTTGAACGATGAGTCTCGCCCCCAAACCCATCAAGAAACTACAATAATGCATTGACGCAACGCCATAAGGGATCTGGCCTATGGCTTCTCAAAATTAATACATACAGATGGTAGAAAGAGAAAGGTGAAACAATTGCTTGTCGCTTCTACCATAATCGAAGACTTAGAACGAGATAAAAAGCACTCGTGCTCTTCTTTACTTCTCCGAATTGAATGTCTTTGCCTTGTGCAACCCATTTGTAGGGTCGATACCAGAAGACCCTGTGCATCCTGCAGCAACACCTTCCATAGTATAATACAGCAGGCTATTAAAGTCCGCATTATTCTCGATGCAATTAACGACTGCTAAATGCGAATCCGCGGCCCCAATAAGGATATTTGGCCTGGGTAAAGTCATTCGCTGACTGTCAACATACAAAAATTCGCTGTAGTAAGAAATAGTGAGCACGAACAGTGCTCACCTTCATTCCCAAGCGAGCAACCCCATTGCTCAGGCTACGACGTCCTAACATTGCTGCCAACATAAACCCGCGCCTAAGTTTATTCCTTAGGAACCAATCATAGCCGTCACACTCTTATCGCCGATAACGCGTCGGAAAAAACCCGTGTATACGTGCTCATGGTGATCGAGCTTAAATGACCACAGGTAAACGTCGGCCTAGAACACATCAACAAGCACGCCACATAACTTAATACCTCCCACTATATACGGAACGTTCGGATGCTCCCTTAGTCTCCGAACGCCATTGGATGACCAAGACTAGCTGGCTAGCATCTATAACAAAACGGGACTCCGTGGAAAATGCGCAAAGGGCTCCCCCACCCCATCCAATCGCGCGATGTCGCGCGACCCTGGGTGAGCCGGGTGAGCCTTGCTGGTGTGTGTCGTGCGGCTGAAGAAGCCAGGCACTCACGCAGCTTTGGTATGGAGTAACTCGAGCCTTCACCGATGTCGCTCTGGCAGCACTGTCCACGCCAGCTGAAGCACGCAAGACTTTGCCATGAGCCTGTTTGGGGGTGACCTTCTCGCTGGCAATTGTATTCACGATACTCGATGCTGAGCCAGGAGACTTGGAGAGAAGACAGCGACTATTTAAAGGCATTTCTCAAATCATTCTCTCTTTGGCAAAGATTCCGCAGCCGAGGATCGCATCTTCTTGCTTCAACAGCAGCGGGGTTGTCACACTAACAAACAGACCTCTGTGCTGCTCGGCCATGATTCTTGGGAACGATACTGGCGCTAGGTCAATGCAAAGGAGCAACGCTTATACGTGCACCGACGCTTATGTATCAAAAAATGTGGCGTAGTGAGATGCCACTTTTCTTGTGTGTTAATGCGCCTTATCCACTGTGACATTATATGTGTCAGACATGCTTGTGTCGGAAGCGACAGTATGGAAGTGAAATAGAAGGGGTCAAATGCATGTAAATTGATGATTGATATGATTGTTGTTCTTCGTGTTCCTTCTAATTCCTTCCAACATGCTTCCTATTATAGCTGATTTTAACCCTGGTGGCCTCTCCTTTTCAGCCCACATGTCCCGTATTTCTCCAACGTCTCATATCTCTTAACGTCTCATATCTCTGACGTCTCATAGTATTCGACATAATCGCCTTTGAACCATACCAACAGCTGGAAGATGGCGTTATTCTAAAATTCCGATGGCTCCCAAAACGATCAGATAAAATAACGCCATGGATAAATATGAACTTATCAACGCACCCAGATAATGCACTACAAATGAGGGAGAAGGCAAGGAATTAGAATCATTTAACAACAAGCCGGCCAATTTCTGATGGACAACGGATTATTATTCGATCTGAGAACCCGCTTGCACGTCCGAACTGGGATATCTTACAGCTCCAATGGGAGATTTGCCGTATGGCCTCATTCTGTGGAGCTGCTGAGGAATGCAATGATGACGACGACGATAACGAAGATAGAGGGCGTTCAGTTATTCTTGGATGGATGAGTGTTTGAGAGCGGAAGAGCAGCGCTCTGAAGACCTTGCGGCGCGGCAGGGCGCATTATAGCGTATTGAGCAGCATACTAAGCAGCCTACCACCGTCAACACATACTCCTAGAGCAGCCCGTTAGAATGCATTCGCCGAATCACGCCGTATGTACGGAGTATTACTTGCACGCTCTTGCACGCCTCACTTCTCGCAGGGCAGCCCATGTACTTTCATTCTTCTGCAGCCGCTTTCGATGGCCTGGCGCGCACACGAGCGCAGCGAGGCCGGGGGTTTGGGGGCTGGCCCCCGTGATATAAAAGCCGTGATATAAAAATAATCATGCTTGTTGTTATATGGGGGCCAGCCCCCAAACCCCCGGCCTCGCTGCGCTCGTGCTTCCGTGTTCAATTTAAGTGTTAGCTCCTTAAGAACTGTCCCTATTGAAGCTATATATCTCGGCAACCGTAAAGTAAAAGTACTTAAATAAAGACATAGAGCAGAAGAACTATTCATACAAGCATAAAAGGACTAGGAAAATGTTATGAAGACAAAGGCGATATACTGAATTCCTTCTATATGGGGCGACCACATTTGTTCTTTATACCTTCAAACATCTGGCGAAATGATTCAAACAATCTATCAGAAGCAAACTCTTTCTATCTTTAGGGTAGCGGGGGTCCGCACACACAATAGCATTGTAATGCTAGATTGATGGCAGTTTTGCTCCCGCTAAAGGTTATGCTGATGGCTACGCTGCTGCTGCTGGCGGTGCTCTCCGCTCACACTTAAATGCCGCAATCTTGTCGTTGAAATCATGGAGATGGCTATCAGCCTGCTCGAGTCTTACAAGGTCAATAGAACGGGGAGAAGAGGCCTTGAAGCTATTGCCAACACAATCGCCTTTCCTAAAAGCAATCGTCAATTAGCCAACATCACAAATTGCTTCAATTTAATAACCAACGGGGGGGGAGTTGGGGTTCAAAGAGGAAATTCCTCGGCGGAAACTTACATATAAAACTCGCAGGTAATATCCTCCTCCTTCTCCAGCCGTATATACGACACGGTATTATCCCACTTATCGGGCATGACAACTTTATAACAATTAGCCGTGACACATCAGACAACCATCGCGAAAGGGCATAGACATACCACACTGGTTCTGAGGGGCTTTGATATGAACGCATGGTTGGCCCCCGCCATCGTTCTGGCAAAACAGGACCTTGAAAACAGGACCTATGTTCCCTGGCTGCTTCCCTGACTGCTTTCCTAGCTCATTCTCCGTCTGCTTCTCCCCTGGCTGCTTCCCTGACTGCTTTCCTAGCTCATTCTCCATCTGCTTTTCCCCTGGAATATAGTTCTGTGCAAAGCTGTCTACTGTCCCTTTAAAGACCGTGAACGGCGAGTTGAGCACGTTTTCGAAGAATTCCAGCGAGCCCTCCTTGTGATTACTGACGTTCTTGGCTTCCTGGAGAATCTTATGAGCCTGTTTTTGTACATTATCTTCCGCCTCCCTATATCCTGGCACCCAATCCCGGAGCACGTCGTTAACGGTATTGCCAACACCTTTGCCAACAATTTTGACGATTCTGCCGGCCTTTTCTAGCTTTGTCTCGGAGCCGTTGAAACTGTCATATTCTGCCTTTTCTTTCTTATAGTTGTCTATGATCTCGGGAACAAGAGGCACATAGTTTTCAAAGATTGTGACCTCAACCTTGGTCTTGAATTCGTAGGTTGCTGCGAGGAACTGGCCAATGAACTCGGCTGAATTGTTGGATTTTATGGATGCGATTCTCTCCTTGAACTCATCTGTGTCTTTCTCTATGTCCTTGTAGCCGGGAACGGTATCTTCCGCGATGCCGTTGAGTATTTCACCGCTTTTATTGAGAGCTACCTTCAGGTTCCCATGCATAACGTCGGTTTTAATGTCTTTCACAGTGCTGCTGTTGACGCGGGCGGCAGTAGAGTCGACAACAGTGGTGAGGAACTGCGCTGCTTGAAGGTAGCTCAGGCCCTTGGCCAGTTTTATTTTGGGGCGCACAATCTCAGCTGGAGATTCTGAAATAGGCACAACATTCTCCCCAGGGTTGTTATTAAGCTTCCCGGTTTGCAGCTTTCCATCTCCCTTTATCGGCTCCTTGCTGTTTGTAGAAGATTCCTCCTTCTTGGCGGGCTCAGCTTCTTTATCGCAATTGTCTCTTTTTTGAACATGGCATAGATTCTTGGAACCCTTTTTTTTGCCTTTTTTTTTGTGCGTTTATAGCGTCCTCTTCTTTAGGATCACCTGTAGTGTCTTTTTCTTTATGAGCGTTTATAGTATCCTCTCCTTCGGGATCGCTTATGATGACTTTTTTTTCGTTATTCTCCTTGGACACATTTATTCTCGCAGTAGCCCTCGCTGATTTCCTTAGTGCATCAATACCACCTTTTGCTCCTTCGTCTCCTACAAATTTATGTCTCTTGAAGCCGTATTCAAGAACCTTTCCGAAAAGGTCATCAGCGTCAATTTTGTCAAGAACCTCCTTGCCCTGCAGCTCCTCTACCGCCAACTTGGCCCAATCAGCGCAACTGTCCCCCTCACAAGGCATACCAACGTTTTCCAGTACACCCTTGATATAGTTGGTCGATGTTTTTTTGAGCCCGTTTCCAATAAAAACCCTTGCTAGGAGTTTATCGCTCTTGGTTGGATCGGCGTCCCACTTGTACTGGAAGCCAAATTTCGGTACCTTGTTTGCATCTAATTTATTGTCTATCTTGGGTCCCGAACCTTGAGAAATTTCGAAATTGTTGGATGCATCAAAAACGTCGACGTATTGGCTATCGCCATCTCTGGGGCTGACTTGAAGCGCCCAGTGGAAAAACGTTAAATCCTTATTTCTTTGTGCAAATGCCATGTTGCCTTTTTTATACTCCCGGGTAAAGAGCTGCAGGGTAAAAGACTTGTGCTCTTCGACGTCCTGTGAGCCAACTGCATGAACGGCACCCGGCCAGTGAAGCCATAGCGCAAAGGAGAGGATCAGGGCGAGCCAATGTTGTAGCATGATGATGTTTTGCTCAGATGGAAAGATATCGGGGGAGCAAAAAGAAGTGTTGATGACTGCACACAGGGCAATAGAACTGATTAATGTTGGGAGTCACGCGTCTTTTAATATAAATTTTAGAAAACATACTGTTTGTTTTAAAGATTTTTTGGAATATCATAGCCCGGCAAGTTTAATAATAGTCTTCTCCATCATTTAGCCAGTCGTCTTTTGCCCCCTATTAGCTCTGTAACATATAAAATTTCCAGCCTCCCTCTTCCGTTTTCCTCTTTAACCCTGGAATAAAACCGTCGGGATAAATAGAGATTCACGGGCGGTGTTGCGTCGGCAATCTTTTGAACTAATCTCAAACGGTTCGACTAGATGATCTTTATCAAACGGCTCCTCGGACGTAGTAGGCGTGACGCACGACGGCCACCATCCACAGGGTCGAGCGACTGACAGCTGGTGGTGGTGGTGGTGGTGTGCTCTCTCCCTGGAAGATGAAACTGCTTCAGAGGACATGGATAGCCCGTAGCTTGGCCTGGTCATGCACAAGTTCGCCGAATGGAAATCAGTTTCGCGTTGCGGAATCGGAATGGGCTCTTCATAAGGTTTGCGACATGGAGATGCATCCACTCCGACTTGGGACTTTTTCGGTTGCTTTTTTAGGAGCATCTGCACGCTCTCGGTGAAAAGGACAAGGGGGCGCATGAACAACCATTTTTAGTGCGGGGGGGTGTTTATTTCCCCCGTTTTTTTCGTGCGTGTTTGTGGCCAAAATTAATTAACCATCTGGGGACACCTCGCCCTGTTTGCAGCTTTTCCGAATTATTTCCAGAGCATGCACGGAGTACTCCGTATGTATGCATGCATGGGCTGGAGTCGACCACAGACAGCGGGTCGTCTTTCCCGGGATATGGATCACATCCCACAGTTGTCCATGCGCCCATCCGAGTCAATTCACAGCTATCTATCTATCTATCAGTCGCCTGGGACGCGCGCGCGGAGTCGATCTCAGCGCATCCCGAGCTTATCAGCTGCTTCAGTTCAATCTGGGCCTGTCAGCCATTCAAATTTAAAATCTGAACTTGTTAGCTATCCAAGTTAAATCTAAGCTTGTAAGCTACTTGCAACCCCAGTTCGTGCACACACACAATAGCCCGACATGTCATGGCATGAACGTGTGGTATCTGTAGCGCTCCTCGCTATATGATATTCGGCTAGTTACTCTTGTTACAGTGCAAGTGGGCAAGGTAAGCACGTATATCGAATGTGGCACTTGGTAAAGTTTTATATGTATCGACTCTGTAATTATTTTACACGATTTTTCTATCGCCGTTTGAGAAATTACAGATTTACGCCGTGGAATAGCGAGAATTGTCGCCCCGCACATTAATGGCTCAACTGAAACATGGATGCGGATCGATTTTCCCACTGACTCGTAATGCACTGCCTTGCTTGTCTCACTTAGCTCTGGGACATCGGATAGTCCTGGACATTATTCCTTGTCACAGGAAAATATGAGCCTATTTAAGGGTCATAACTACACATGAAAAGTGGCCTCTGGGCTACGCCATTTTTTTGGGGACATTCCTTGTGATAATTCCCTCGTGACGCTTGCCTTTGCGTAATAGACCGAACTTTGAGACGGGATCGAAAACTAACTTTATTAAGTATGCTAGAAATTTTAACTTGAAACATTTTGAGCTCAGACGTAGGCGTGATTGCCCCACCCACGGAAAATCTGCTTCTTAATGCCGTGGGGAAATCCGCTGGTGGTGTGGATTTGCTAGCTGTCAGGGCTACGCCGTTTGCTTGGAACATGGCTCTGCCAATGTTCGGCCTCGCCAAACCGGCGCACGCCAGACGGGGTAAGTCACGTGTAGATAAGCTGCATATAATAAGACTTTCGCTCGTCAGGTGCATGCAGACGTGGTGCAATTATGCAAAGCAGAGAGGAAGGACGGGACTTACGGCCCGAATAGTGTCGGCCGGGAAATGAAATATCTCGCTGTTGAAGCGGCGTCTCCGTCCAAGTCTCGCCAGCCCTAATCTTTATCGCTTCGTCTTCATGTTTACTTACCCGACTAACTACATGAGAACTTTCATGGTTCCATAGCGGTTCACTCACCATGCTCTCCGGCCGCAGGGCAAAAAAAGTGGCTTTAGCCTGGCCCGGCTGAGTGTCAAGGTCCGAGGCTTCTGATCGCTCCCATTCATTGACTGCGGAGTTGCAGTCTGCGAAGTGACTTTTATCAACGTAGGTTCCTTCCACTGTCTTTCTGACTGGTGTCTCTGGAGTGTCTAAAGCGGTAGACAGGATGACTGGACGAAGCGTGGCCGCCTCAGAGTCTTCGTCGTGGGACTTCATAGCGGATTCAGCGTTGGGCATTACGTGTTTTGGGGTAGTCAAATTGTAATCGTCATCAACTGCTTCATGGTACTGAGTATCAGTAATGAGTTTTAGTGCTTCATCGTGGCAATAATCTGCTGATGACCTCACTTCAGGGTCTTCAGCCAACATGTTATCAAGTAGAAGCCAGAGAAGCTTGCTGTGTTGCATTCGGAAGTGACCCGTGACATGGGGTCGTACCGCGTGTATCCAGGCCACAGCGTCTTTCTTCCATCTTTCTTTGTACTCTGGAAGCCCGCACTCCAACCAAGCGACGACAACGCCGAGAGACCAAATGTCTATTGCCACGCTATACGTATCATTGATTGATTGTGCCCTTTCGATCAGCGGCCTTGAGATAAGTCTCTGGAGCTGCCCATCGAAGCGAACCACAGAATGTCTTTATTTGGTCTGACGCTTTGGAAAGGCCGAGGTCTGCAAACTTGACATGGATACCTTTAACTCCTCTTTTTGCAACTAGAGTATCCTCTGGCTTCATCTCGCGATGCCTAATTAAGGGCTTTTGATTATTGAGATATTCTAGGGCTAATGATAGCTAGCAAAGAACCTGTTGCATAATAGATAGCTAGATCTGACATGGGTTATGCTGGTCACTCACGTGACGGACCCGACGTATAAAAGGTCGAATCCAGCCCTTCAGTAGATAGAGAAAACAACTACCTTATAGCTATCTGAGATCTGACTTGTGCATTGCTTTGTTTCATTACCTTTATCTACCCATTCATAATACTAATATAACAGCTAATATCGACAACTAACGTGTCACGTCCAGCAACCCACTGGCCGTATCCAGCACGTGACAGAACCTATGTGCTTTCGAAAGTAAATAAGTTATTGTGTGTGTTAAGCAAGCCCTCCCGAATATATTTAAATTCTAATTTAGGATAAGCAGATAGGCAGCTACTTAAGATATAGTAATACAAATTTTTTATTTTAAGTTAGTATAAACTAAAATAAAAAATCTATAACTTTAGGTTTAGCATAAATATAAGAAATCTTCTTTATAATAATAGCCTCTATTTCCTAAAGCTTAATATTAACCTCTTTTCTTGCGATAAGCCTTTATAGCAGCTATTTTATAATATACTTATTACTAGTTATTATATTTTATATATATTTTATAGTCCTAAAAGATCACTCGCTAAGCTTCTTTTTATAGAGAATTAAACAAGATCAGGAGCTTATTAATAGCGTTTTATTGCTTAGTAGGGAGCTGTGTGCTAGGTGTGCTCTAGAGGATAATAGAGGCAAAGAGGTTATTAGGATCCACCATGCCTACGCGAAATCTTTTCACCCTATTAATGTAGTCTAGCGATGTAATATCCCAAGAAGGCACAATAACCTTGAACTAAACAAGGTCTATGATATTAAGAATTAGAGGTCTGCCGTTAATGACACTAGGTCCCTTCAGCAGCCAATCGAACTTCGATAGGCGCTCTCCTCCCTATCCATTGTACGTAATCTTCGTTCCACCTATAGAGCCTAGATCTCTTACTATTGGTCTGTCCTGGTCATCGAAGGTGAAGGGTTATATACGGCGGTCTTCCTCTGCACTCCTTAGTCTGACAATGACTCAAATTGGCTTACTGTATTACTGTTAACTTATGTACATGTGTTTCATTACGTTCAAATATGTACTTTGCGAAAACCATCGCTCTCCTCCGCTTCTCCCCACATTAATTAGCCATTGGTCCACTCTGTGTCCCTCAACGCTCTCAAGACACAGCCTAGAAACACTCTTTTCCCCGCTCCCCGCTCCCCGCTCCCCGACCGCTACTCTGAACATTCTTGCTCTAACCATCATCGTTCACGCTCTTCTGATATATCATCATAGTCAGCGCTTACTGACTAATCCACGCGTGCGTGCCAGGCAATAGCTATTGAAAACAGCCATTTAGAGGAGTGAAAGCAGCCTCCCCGGCTACTTAAGTAGGTACAGTACGTTCGTTACTACACCCTTTTTTCCTCGATATTATTACGAGAAGTTGAACTGACCGTGCATAGCTTCAGTACCGTAGCCCGGAATACTCTATCGCGGCTATAAATATGGCCACTACAACTACAAATGAGACGAATGTGGTGGATGAACATGCGGCCTCAGTCATACCACTTTCGCCGCCGGCACGCACCAGGGAAAGGCTTGCTATGATCGAAATCACAAATGGCCCAGCGACAATCGACAAAGAGTATCCCACAGGGAGAGCATTCTGGCTCACACTGTCTTCCCTCTGCATCGTCCTTATCCTTGGCGGCCTGGACAACAACATTGTTGCGACTGCAGCCCCTTCCATCAGCGATCACTTCCATACCATGGCTGACGTAGGATGGTACTCTACTGCGTTTCGAATCTGTACCTGCGGGTTTCAATTCATGTTCGGGAAAATGTACACATTGTTTCCCATAAAGACTATTTTTTTGATTAGCAATGTTATTTTCCTGACGGGATCTTTGGTCTGCGCTACGGCAGCTACATCGCCCATGTTCATTTTTGGAAGAGCCGTTACCGGATTAGGGTTTGCTGGGGAAATGGCCGGGTGCTATGCAGTGATTGTGGAAATCCTGCCCCTTCAGCGCAGGCCGGCTTTCGCTGGTTTGCTAGCGTGCGTAGAGAGCGTTGCAATCATTGCGGCGCCAATTGTCGGCGGTGGCTTGACACAGTCCTTAGGCTGGAGATGGTGTTTCTGGATCAACCTTCCCATTGGCGCTCTGTCGCTCGCCTTAATCGGGTTTGTCTTTTCGAATCTTCATAATCGGGAAGCTGATGGCATGAATTTAACTTTTGCGCTGAAGATTTCAGAGTTGGATCTTGTGAGCAACTGCCTATTCATCCCGTCGCTCACAACTTTGTTCGTCGCCTTGTCATGGGCGGGGACAAAATACTCATGGTCAAACGGGAAGGTCATCGGACTGCTTGTCGTGTTTGTCGTTCTCTTCGTCGCCTTTGTTTACAATCAGAATCGAAGGGGAGACTCCGCTGCTTTGCCAGCTCGAATCATTAAGCATCGAAGCGTCCTTTGTGGAGGTATATTCGCGTTTTGCACCAACAGCATGTTGTAGGTTCTGGAATATTATTTACCGACCTATTACTAGGTCATACGTGAATTTAGTCCAAGCGAGAGCGGCTTCAAAATGATTCCCATTTTCGTGGGGATGATGCTAGGGCTCTTTTTGCAAGGTGTTGGCACGACGGCTCTCGGATATTACACTCCCTTCATGTTGTTCGCGTCCGTATGTATGCCTGTTGCTGCAGGTCTGATGACAACGTACAAACTGCACTTCCGGCATCAGATATTAATCTCGGTATTAGCGTCATTCTTTTTGCGCAAAATTTTGGACCTGCAATATCCATTGCAATCGCGCAAACAATATTCACGAACCAGCTGTCCCAGAATCTTGAAGGCGTTGTGGGTAATCTTAGCCTGTCGAATATTGAAAACAACAGTCTCTCGGATATCAAGAGTGGCGTTGCGATGGAGAAAAGGAGCGATTTTTTGGCCGCAATTGATCAGAGCCTCGTCCAGACCTGGTATCTGGCAATTGCATTGGCGTGTACAACCATGGCTGCCAGTTTACTAATGGAGTGGCGATCTGTCAAGCGTAAGCAGTCATGAGTCAGACTGCGGTAAGTTCTAGCTTGCGGATTTGAGATCTGCTGAGTAATTTGATGACATATTTAGGGCCTTGCGCAGCATTCACGCACTGAAATGCAGCGTGGCTCAGTATAATTGACGCAGGTTTTCTTAATAGACTTGGATTGCTTCGGCTAGCAAATACATCCGAGATTCTAATACATAAGAAAAGAACTAGGAATATCCTAGAGAAACCTCATCTTTTCAAT
The DNA here is from genome assembly GCA_032433595.1 of Conoideocrella luteorostrata. NCBI lineage: Eukaryota > Fungi > Ascomycota > Sordariomycetes > Hypocreales > Clavicipitaceae > Conoideocrella > Conoideocrella luteorostrata. The sequence goes on from JASWJB010000089.1 coordinate 26,020, forward strand.
GCCATTCTTGTTCTTGGAGCCAGCTTCAGTAGAGCCAATTATCAGCAATTCTCCGGTTTTTGTCCAACCACTAACACCCGGTCGAACGCGTACATAGCCCCTCTTCGCGTTTCTACCGCAGATGCCTGGACTAAAGACATAATATCTGCCGCCTTTTTCGGATTGGTGGACTGCATCTTAGCAGCAAACATCTCGAACATGGCAAAGGTACACCAGTGCAACATCATTCCCGCATGGCCTTCTTGGCGCCGCCAGTCAGCAAGGACATTTATTAGTCCTTCGGTCTTGAGGACCTGCGGAAGATCCCTGGCCCAACTGTGGTACAGTCGTGGGTCGTTCTGCACGGTCTGCTCCCAGAGTTCTGTGAGGGCGTCGGTGGGTACATCAGGTGAGCTCGTGTCGATGCGGCAGGATCGAACATCGGTCTCAGACCACTGCAGGTGGCCGCCGGGTTCTCCAAAAACAAGGAGAAATTAGCCATTACTGAATAATAATATATTGTTTGCCGTGTTTTTATCGTGTCAGGACAAAGCAAACCCCGTACTTACTCAGTAGTCTAGTAAGTTTCCGCAGCACAGGTGCCGGATCATTTTCAATGACAAAACTAAATAGGCGCAGGTTTACGATATCGAACATCTCGACGAGATCATCTGGTACATCGGTGAACACGCTCCATTCTCTGAGCGAGATGTTCTCAGGAAGCCATTGCTTGGGCGCAGCTTGTGAGATGTCAACATCGATCCCGACGAGCTCTGCGGTTGGATCCAACTCCTGTCGCAAATCTAGAAGCCATACACTTGTAGTAGTTGTTAGCGATTGACAATGGTTCGAGTTCTGGTGTCTCTGGGCGAGGTCCATACCCAGTTCCGGTGCCCACATCCGCAATCTTGAGAGATGGCCCTTCTCGCGGGACACTTGGGTGCAGATTATACCCAAACATGTCTTTCAGGAGGTAATGTTGAAGATTAAGCCTTGATGCTCTGCTCAGTATACACTTCAGGGTAGGTCGTCAGAATAACGGCGATGTCAAATACCGATTAAAATCAACGTAATCCTGAGAGAAGGGATACTGCCCAGGCACCTTCTTTGCCTCGGCCATTCTGTCGACACGAAAGTCTTGGTAGTGGAAATCCGGAGTAGCGATGGTTTGGCGAGCCTCGGAATGGGCAGGAAGAAGGAACTTCAAAGACTGCGAACTCGTTCAAAAACACAAGATCTGTCTCGCTAATAAATAGCCCACACAGCGGCGTAATAAGCAGAAGCCCGCACTATCCTTGGTAGTTTGGGAGGATGACGTCGACAGCGAAAAACAAGGCTGCATGGCGTCCAAAGGGTGCGCATGAGACTTCGCAGTAATTGGTTGTTAATTCCCTAGTCCAGCAGACGTGCATAACAAATTACGTACTTGACCAGACCGGCAAAAGAACTAGCTCTCTTGCAGAGCAATTACAATTACTTATATTTCCTGTAACATCTAGAATTCTTTATCCACAAGGTTTGGACTAATATTCAACCTTGCGGTTTTAGTTGTACGGACCCGAAAGAGACGAAGGTGTGTAAGTGTGATGGTTACCAGCATTTTCTGGTTTTACACACTGAACCTGAAGCCAGAACACAAATAGCGGCTACTAGCGGCCGGTTGACCGGACAGGTAGAAAGGTAAGTAGACGCCATCACCCTGTCTCTTGGTGTGCTGCGGATGTCTCGGCGAGTGTTGGCTAACTAGTGGCATCTTGCGCATGATTACATCATCAATCCTGTTTCTGTGCAACTATTAAATATTGCGTGGCCAGACTTGTGCACTTGTGGCAACGATGGGCCGTCTAGTCACGGCACTAGTCACAAGCTACTTTACCCGGCGCTGCAGACTACAGATCATGGACCGAATTGAGCACCCAGAAATACCTTCAATTCGTCAACTAACCAGTTTTGGGGTCACTAGCAACTGCAACTAAGTTGTATTGATAGCATTGTCCTAGTCTGCCGGACTATAGACCCGGCATGCGGTGTACTATTCTCGCCTGAGTTGTCCTTGCGATAGGTTTCTGCTGCAGCCTTTGGGAGTCCGAAGACATGACAAGAAAAATTCGGTGAAGGATAAAGGGAGAAAGTGAGCGCTGCTTCATTAATGCAAATTGATCATGGGCTCATTGAATAATGAATGTGTCCTGAAACAAGACTCTAAGCCGTACAGGCTGTCGCTTCCAAAATGCGGAATAACTTCATTATTGTCAGCATTTGGAGCCCTCCATAAGATGAACAAGCTTACGTGTGTGAAAAACCGGTTGGATTCTAAAGAAAACTCAAAGGAACATGCCCGAGAAAAGTTATTACAACAAAAGTGCAGGTTAACAGGAAATGTGCGTCCATTTTTGGAGGACACCGCTGTTAAAGGACAATTTTCAGAGTGCTGGGCTAATCGCCGGTCGACTACACCGGCCCACACGCGGGCAGTGGGGATCTATTAGCACGGCGCTTGGTCTATTTTAAGCTAGCTGGCTGTACTTAGTACGGCTAAGAATTTGAGGTCGGGAGCTATCGAAATGGCAGTGGAGGTCAGCTCTCTTGGTGGGGAAGCAACCCCTTGGGAGGAGTTGAAATTGCAGTGAATTCCGGCGAAGTGGGGTGCGCCCGCCTGGCGATTGAAAACGGCAGCCAATTTGCAAGCAACAACTTTACATGGGGCATAAGAGGCAGCCTCCGAGACCAGTTTTTTTTATCGGTAACGACGAAAAACGTTGAAGAGGCTAGAATATATCGCATCAATAATGACAGAACTGTAACTATAGCAAGGCACATTACCGAGGCGTGACAGAATGTCAGACTTCGTGTCCATGGTTGTGCTGTGGAGATAGTAAAGAGGTAATGCATATCCAGTTAATAGCCAATGTCTAAGAGAGTCTATTGATATTTTATTCTCGACGACTTTTGAATGGTAGGACGTCCGCCGTTTGAGATCTTACTAGAAGCGGGGCGGGTGGAAGGCAGTGTCATGGTGGTCTGGCTTACTGCTCTGGTTGCTAATCTCACTCCTCGGGGTATCACAAATGTTCTTTTCCTATCATCGTCGGTTGATGATTTAGAAAAGCTGACATCACCGAATGCACGGGACCTTTCCTTTCGAGTTCCATGCTGGAAGCTATGTTTCTGCCACACTAGCCGACGATTGTCGGACGAGGATCTGTGGCGCTTTGCGATCCCAAATTCCCTGTCAGTTGCATCAAAAATAATAGAGTTAGCATCTTTGAATCCTCCTGCTGTTAAAACATAGATCCATTATGTAGATCCTTAGAGAGAATGTTGGATTGAGCTTGACTCCGTGGCCAATTTCCACATTACAGCCGCATCTATCTTCTTCCCTTCGCGTTCATGGCCTTTCTATGGACTGCCATCTTATGGAAAAGCTTTGATACTTAGCTGTGTTTTATATCCTCCTCCGACCGATGCCATAAACCTTATCGGATATTCTTCTCGTGGATCTACATGGTACTGCGGACGCTAATCGGCTGCCCCTAACTTGCGATACTTCTCGGGTACGATCCTACCGGCCATCCCCACCATCCCTAATGTACTTGTTGACGTGAATAAAGCAAGCTTATCTACAGCGGAATGCTTTCCAAAGTTGCCCGTGCCCGCGACGGTCCTGGACGAAATAACAGATGCTACAGGCATTGATAAGTTCGGGTCGTTATAACCGGTCCTTCGAAGTTACCGAATATCGGGGCGGCTATCATTGCGCACCTGGCGGAGACACGGTTGCTTGCTCCAAATCGAGTGTCTGTACGGAGTACCTTCGCATTTGCTCCGACGTTCGTTGGGACGGATCTTGCAGCGTGGGCGTGGATTGAGTCTAGAGTGGGGCCGCTAATGTTTGCGATGGGGAGCGTGAGCGTGAGCTTGTGCGTGGCTGACGGGTGCTTGGGGCTCTTCCGAGTGCTAGTACGGAGTAGTTATAGCGCTGTGTACGGAGTAGACTGAGATCTGCTACCATCTTTTCCCCACCAGTCAGCCCATTAGCCCATCTCCACCTCCCAAGGTGGCCCCGCTGATGGCTGTTGGTCGGACTGTCAACTTCTATTGTCTATTGTGGGGGCCTTCTCATCTTTTGCCGTAAAGCCTCGCCTTTCAGCCTCCTCACCTTTTGCCAGATCGTGTAACTGAGCCGTAAACCTCGCCTGTCAGCCTTCTCTGATCTCCCCTTCATCCCTCGCTACTTGTCGCCGTCCTTCCCCCTTACCGTAACCCAGCCCAACATGGCCTGGCTTTCGATCCTGTCTACGGTGGGCGCCTTGCTCTCAGCTACTTCGCTCGCGTAGCCTACAGCCATCGTTGTCGGATCAACGAGCTTCGAAAGCAAGGCATAGTAGGTCAACCCCTCAGTGCGCTGGTATGATATACACGCCCTAATAATAATAATTTGCAGCCAATGCCGAAGGAATGGAGTTGGTTCACCGGCCATCTCATGGTTCTTCAGAAGTACCTCGGGAGGATTCCTCCTGATGCAGCTGTAGCTTTTGCCATGCGAGACCTTGCACAAGAGTTTACTGACACAGAAATTTTCCTCATGGATTTCTGGCCAGTTTACCCAGCCCTTTACACCGTGATCAGCCCTGAAGTTACGGCGCAGGTGTGCAGCAAGTACAACTTGCCGAAGTCGGCCGCCAATGCCAGATCGATGAAGCCCGTTACCGGCGGCCCAGACCTCGTTTCAATGAATGGCGATGAATGGAAGTATTGGAGGACATTGTTTAACTCCGGATTCAGCGCCGGTACCATGCTAAACAACGTTCCTCATGTCGTCGATTCAACACTGGTCTTTCGAGAAAAGCTTGTTGAAATGATCGGCAAGGGCATGTTTTCTCTTGATGAATTGACTACAAAGCTTACCACAGAAATAATTCTCAAAGTCACACTGTAAGTATCGCGATGAACTGGGCTGGCGCGTATTCGTTTTATTATGCTCACTACTCACATAAGTGATAACGACTCAAACTACCAAAGGTCGCCCAATGTTCTTGTGGCCGCTCTGAAGACTATCCTTAGGTGGCACTCTTTCTGGGACCCTCGAGTGCTAATGCACCCGCTTCGACCAATCGTCCAACGATACAACGGTTACATCGTTAATAAATATATCCGCAAGGAACTAGAGAAGAGGTTTCAAGAGCTCAAGGAAGAACAGTTTCAGGGTGACTCGAAAGGCAAATCCAGTTCGACCAAGTCAGTTATCTCGCTCGCACTTGAGGCGTACCTGGCCGAAAAGCGAGGCGCCGGAGTTCTCCAACGAGACCGGCTCGAAGATAACTTTGCAGCATATGCTACATGGCAGATTAGGATTTTTTTATTTGCCGGGACTGACACGACCGCATCAGCTATGGTCTACAGCTACTACATGCTGGCTAAACACTCGGAGTGGCTTAGCAAGCTAAGGCAGGAGCACGACGAGGTCTTTGGGGAAGACCCTGCCGATGCAGCTGGCCTTTTGAAACGGGAGCCTGCCCTCTTGAACAAGTGTAAGCTGACACTAGCGGTGATCAAGGAGACGTTGCGTCTCTACTCGCCTGCCGGAACTGTGCGCCAAGGGCTCCCAGGTATTTTCGTCACGGATCTTCAAGGAAATGAGCTGCCCATGGACTATGTTGGTGCCAATGTGCTCCACCAAGCATTACACAAAAATCCCCGCGTATGGCCAAGACCTGAGGAGTTTCTGCCGGAGAGATTTCTTGTAGGGCCAGAAAGTGAGCTCTATCCAGACCCAGCAGCCTTTCGACCCTTCGAGCAGGGGCCTCGAAATTGTATTGGGCAAACCCTGGTTTGGAATGAGCTCAAAATCGCCCTCATCTTGGTTTGCAGGGAACTCGACATCAGGGACGGCTACTCTGACTTTGACGCGAAAAGAGACAAAGAGAGGGGCATTCTGGAGAGACTGAGGTATAGAGTATTTGGGGAACCTGTCAAGACGGTGCACGGAGAGCGGGCATATCAGACAGACACTGGAGGGCTGCACCCCGTGGATGGGTATCCATGCTATGTCAGTTGGGCAAAGGGCCGTGACGGATAGTGTAATTAAGAAGCAATATGTGTTCCTCACGGCCATGGGGAATGCACAGGACAAGGCTGCTCGAGGGGGGCGGGATTCGCACTTTGATGAATAACGACGCCCACAGAGAACTCCCGGTGTTGCTCGGGCCATGAAGCCATGCATATATTGCCATTTCTTCCCTCTCAGTAAGAGAAATACATCCTTGGTAGTAGGTTAGATCTTTATGCATATGTTTTCTCCAAAGTGGTTTCAGAGCTTCCGCGCAAAGCCAGTGAGCCGGACAGTAGTACGCTGCGCGATATTCTCAGCAGTTCGGAATGCGTGGGAGTGAATGCACAGGTTATATCCCACCCTGGCTCTTAGGTGTCACAAAAAAAGGGGCTGTGATGCACTTGCACTGAGGGTGGGTGGCGCAGCGAGGGCGCTGGTAGTACCGATAACGACGTAGCATTACTGCTGCATGAGCTTTTCAATTTCGGATCAGAAGTTCTCGTATTGCATGTGTGTTGCGCGCGGCGTTGGAGAGCTCTAAAAACCGGCATCGTCTTTGTCTATATATCCGCCCGCTCTCGTGCTAGCTAGCTGCGGAGTATATTGATTCCTGGCCCAGGGACACACGAACTCTTACCCATCTTTCGTCTGCGATTCCGTCGGGATAGGCGGCCCACATCCGAGACAGCTAAGATTGATGACTCACCCGCATTTGGCCCGCCTTGCATTGGCCGCCCTGAAAGAAGCAGTCCCGTGGTACTTTTGTGGCGGCCGAAGTGTTGGTTGAGCAGCCAGATGTTGGTTCATGCTCTAAAAACATCGGGAATCCCCCCTCAAACAACGCCTTTTATTCTTTGCAGGACAGCTCTACCCGGCTCCTTGACGGTTCTTTGTTAAGTCCGGACACGTCCACTAGGCTTGTTCGGGGTCTCAAATATGGCGGACGTTCCTCTTTTGTTGGCAGAGCACACGAGTAACAATTTGCCAGTGGTGCGTTCCAACAGCCACACGGGAAGAAACGGCCTTGCGTTGGGGGCGGCGTCTGGGCGTGTGAATGGATGGCTAGGAACGTTATTGCCAGGGTGTGTGGTTGGTTATGAAGGAGAGGAAGTGGTGCCAACGCGTACTGAGTGAGCTCCTCGTACCACCAAGTATTTGCTCTTATTAATCACATCTAATGGATAGCCTCAGCTGCAAGCTCAATAGCCCCTCCCCCCTCCCCCCTCCTCCCAAATCTAAATATAGGTACCAATCTCTTTTGACAACTTGACGTCACGCATCATGGTCGCAATGGAAAACTCTAAATTGTTTGCGGAAACACCGCCTGAAGAGACAACGGCAGAGGTGGAGTCAACTACAAAGGGTCGATCCTTTGGCTAGTTATGTTCTCGCTTTGCCTGATTTGCTTCATGTCGTCGCTGGACGGATCCATGGTTGCCAATACGCTCCCAAGCATATCTAACGGCCTCGAGCTTGGCGACAAGTACGTGCCGGTAGCGGACTGCTTTCTATTTGCTCAGACTGTGATGCAGCCCGGGGTTGCGCAGATATGTGATATATTCGGGCGCTGCTGGCCCATGATAATCTCGATTGCCATTTTCGCTCTCGGCAGTGCTCCAAAGATGCTGTGACCATGATTGCTGGCCGCACTGTCCAGGTACTGGGAAGTGGTGGGATCATGCTGCTCGTGGAGCTGGTTATCTGTGACATGACCTCGCCGAGAGAAAGGGGCAAACATCTTGGTATTGTGCTGAGAAGGCATTCAAAGATGACATGACCAAGAAGCAAGCACCAAGAGGCGTGCCGCCGTCGTATTCACAATGCGGAGCTTGAGCGGCAGCTAAGGGGGCGAGGTCACCAAGGCGGCTGAAGAGTCTCAGCTTCGTCACCACTTAGAGGAGCGCTCCAAGGTGTTTGCGATCATGTGTGACTTCAGAGACACATTGCAGCTCAAAGGATGTCGTGGATCGCAAGGTGTGTGCTGTTGACTCATTGGTCCGTCTCGCCTCGCTCCGGGAGGTGCGTACTCATCGCTCCCAAAGATACAAGACAGAAAGCCGAGATTTCCCTGTCAAACTCGAGCCGCCGGCGCCAAAGATTGACGAGATTCCCATGCGTCTTTGGAAAACACAATGTATATATTGCGTTGGAAACGAGCAGCTGCCATGGGAAGATGTCATGCGTGAGTTCAAACGTGTCCCTCACATGATGGATCATGTCCAGAAGGTTCATATCCGATTGGCGGTACCAAGCTTGACGTGCCGTCATCCCTAGTGCAAGCCTTTGGGGGGAGTTCCTTACGAGCTTGGATCATTTCAAGAATCATGTACGGACAGAACACGACGTAAAATTGAGGAAACAACCGAGTAGATATGTCAATCTTCGTAACGATGCTTCAAGGACCAAATATGTAAATAGAGCCCGGATGAAGAAAGATGCCTGTCCATGAATTGGTCCAGCTACAAATCGAGCAGCGTTGCGTTCATTTAGAACGAGAGGACAAGAAGAGTCCTCACAGCTCTTTTTGACGATACTCGGTAGGATATTTGTGATCCTCATGAAGCCGAAGGAGACACATGGAGTACCGAAGCTGAGGAACCAGAAACTATTCAGACGTGCTGGAAGCATCAAACTGTGATTTCGCCAATGTCAACACATCCTAACAACATCTTGTTGTTCAATGCAGTCGCATTCTTTCATTTTAGCCACCTTTTTGCATCACACAATGGCATCTCTGTCGAGAAGTCGTGGCCTTGATGATTCGGGGCCGTTATGGAACGCCGCCTGGAGAGCATCTCCGTACGGACCACCTTGTGTTTTGGATCGGCGCGAAGCCGACGTGTACATTTTGCTCCGCCGAAAAGGGCAGACTTGCGAGTTTAAATCTGGCGGCGACTCAAGGCCATTGATGCCTGATGACGTTGTATGTCGACGCTGCCAGGACTCACCTGTCTGCTGCTAATAAAGAAAACCAGCCTAAAAGCTTCCCTGTAGCAATCCAAGTAACAGCAGGCGATCTGGCGCCCCAGCAACAAGAGAATACTACCGACTCAGAAAAAGCCGAGAAGTCCGAAGACAATGCCGTCATTCAGCTCAAGACAGATCGATGTTGAGAAAGAAAATTGACTCTGCATTGTTTTGACCAAACATGAATGTTTCTACAGTACTGTGCATGAGTGATGATAGGACGCTGCTCCATGGCATGGTCGCTTGCTCATGCCCGCTGTAGAAACGAACCCCACCTGGGTTCCGTGCATGGCGGAGGGTAGGGGGGCGTGGGTGGTCGAAGAGCGTAGAGGTGATCGTGTGGGGGAGGATCAGCAGTCTCGGGTTCTCAAGACCAGGTGATGAGCAGCCTCTTGAGAGAAACTCCCTGAGCAGCGGAAACATGGGCGATCAAACAAGTCGCTCCGAAATACTTGGAAGGCCGAGATACTGAAGAATAAGTTTTGGCTTCAGATGCAGGAAGCATTCGGGTGGGTGCGGCATCCTCGCCTTACATGCGACACAAAATCCTACCACCTGAACGCAGAGCGCGATACACCCATGGCAGATGTTTCCATGATGCCAACGGCTAGCGATCTCACGGCCAGCCATGGGACATTTGCGTCCTGCAGAAACTCTCGAGAAGCCGGGTGGTTTCCTCGGGATTCCACAACATTACGTGCAGCAGGAAAGCCAGTCGTTGCCAGCAGAGGGCATCATGCAGTACCCCAAAAGTGGGCATGCAACATGTCCATGTAGAGCAAAATAGTTTCAACACCAGCCACTTCAGACCAACTTGAATCTGATGATTTTCTGATAGAGGACTTTACAAATCCGGAAGACTTTCGGTAAGTTGTCCTTTGCAGTACGGAGTAGAAAGCAGGCGATACTTTCTTATCCTTTATTAGCGCTCCGACTTGATCTTTAAGGAACTAACTGTCAGCCTTGTCATCAGAAGTTTCGAGGAGTGGCCGGTGCCTCAGGCTGCATTTCTTCCCGCTAGCGTTGTCTTATGTAAGGTGGGAACAGGGATACAAGCCGGATCTTCTACTTCCTGCTGTTGTTGGTGAAACTCCGGTCGATGGGGGGCCATTGTCACACGCCAACATGTTTCGTCCATTCAACGCCGCATTTTGGCGTAACATGCCTCTCTTTCGCGTCCGGCCACGGATCCAGTGCTTTGTGGAGCGACGATTCTTCTCTGCGAAAGCCATTTACGCGTCATTCCCATGCACGTTGCACTACTACAGCCCGCGCAAGACCTCGAGCCTCTACAATCAGGAAGATAAGAACACCCGACCGTACCGCATCGTGGACGAAGAAGTGAAGGTTTCCAACAATGGACTGCTCTATCCGGCAGTGAGGGCAACCTCTAGTTCGTCAACTCTGAAGATGATGTGGCATGGCGTCTACTGATCCGGCGTATAGTCTCGAACGGAGCAACCATGTATCCCAACACTTTCCTGATGCAAGAGCTCGTACGCAGATATTTTGACGAAAATATCGACCGTGAAGAGGAAGGAGAAACGGTCGAAACACCATACATCTACACTATTGCCAAGGGTATGAGCAGGTTGCGATATCAGAAGCATACAACTCGCGCTGACGGTGAAACAGGAACGAAACTTCCCGCTGATCTTGTCCTGATTAATGATTACATTTCTAAATTCTCTCTCCAGCCATCGCGCGGCATGCCCGTTGAAGGTGAATGCGTCATGACCCAGAGGCTCGCCGGAATACACTAACACATCTGGCAGAATTGAACGGGATACTGGATGAACTCTACGAAAAGTGCGCCCACAAAGAGACTGCGGATCAATGGATTGACACCCACCAATTTCACGATGCAGTGGCGGATGACGCAGATGCCTTGTGGATGGCTCAGTAGTACAGGACAATACTCAAACCTTCAGGCTTGTCATGACAAATTACTATGGCTGGTGAAGTGTTGAGGTCCCTAGCAGGCTAATGGAACTGGTTTCGTCTCTTTGCCTTCCCTATCTTTCTCCTCCTAGGTAGCCATGTAGCAATTGTTTAGCGTTTCTTGCTTTTCTTATGAGACTTCCCGTGTTGCTACCCTTCCGTGTTGGACGCCCAAATATGGAGAAGCCTCCACTCTACCCACCCACTTACAAGCTTCAAATACTCGAATCCGTTTACGACGTACCAAATCATGTATGAACCCATGGACCACTCTTTCTATTACTTTTCTATGGAGAGACTATGCGCAGACTACTAAAACAGGAGCATGGAAGAGCCGATAGAATACAAAAGCACGCCAAAGAGCAGTGAATACATGACTCCAAGCTCGGCACCACCCGCCGTCGTTACCGTTGGCATGGCCGCAGTCGTCTGATCCCCCGTGCGCTGTTGGCCCTTGTCCACAATGTTCTGAAACCAATCGAGCATGACCTGGTTCTCCAGCACTGCTGCCCCCACTGAGCAATGCTCCCCAGCGCCATCGGCGGCCTTGAACATATGATACGTGGCAAGCTTCCCGAGCTTATCAGCAAGAATTGGCGCCTGGCCCATGAAGAATTGGTCGTCATCTGCGTCCGCGACAAAGACGGGCGCCTTGATCTGCTGGGTCACGTTGACCAAGGTATAGGCCTGCGTCTTCGTGAGCCACTCGAACGGAGTTTTGGCGTTGAACGACCACATTCCCTGCTGCACAGCCCAGCGCGTCTGCGTGTCAGCCGAAGGGTCTGCCAGGGCTTTCTCAACGGCGGAATTGAAGAACGATGCATTGCCGGACTTGAAGACGCCCTCGAGAGGCTTAAACTGGTTCATGACGGTGTCGCCAAAGCTGAACAGGCCGTCCACGGCCAGTACAGCGGCGAGGCGGTGCTCAAAAGCGGCTGCGCGCGGCGCGAGGTACCCTCCAAACGAGTAGCCCAGCAGGCCGATGGCCGCGGGATCGACCTCGGGGCGCGTAAGTGCGAAGTCGACGACCGGCGTCACGACCTTCTCCCACTGCGTAATGAAGCCAAGATTCTGCTGGCGTCGCACTGTCGGCTGCCCCGGCCCCTCGAAGCTGATGACGTTCATTCCGCGCTGCAGCACCGACTGGCCTACCAAGTGGTACATTTCTTCCTGGGAGCCATCGTAACCGTTGCACATGATGACGGTGGGACGGGGCCCGGGACGTCCGCTGCTGAAGAAGATGGCAGGGATCGTGAAGTTGTCGTCCTTGGCGCGCAGCGTGACACGCTGGCCAGGGATGGGCATGAGCTTCAGCGCAGCGTCAAAGGCAGCGAGCTGGCTGTCCCAGAGGGTGTTGATCCTCGGGTCGGTCCAGTTGCCGTGCAGGAAGAAGTCGGCCGACCGGTAGTAGGTGGCCGCTTTGAAGAATGCGTTCCGGGCCGAGACGGGATATTTATGCGAGTCGATGTCTTTGGCGGCCTCGTGGACACGAGTGGCCAGGCGGTTGAAAGCGCCGTAGTAGCTTTCGAAGTCTTTGGGCTTAATTTTCTGCGCTGCAACGAGGACCTCGCCGATATCAGACCCCTCAAACGGTGCCAAGGACATGGCGCGGAGGATCTCGAAATGGAAGTCGAGGTCGGGGCTGAGTTTGACCATGGCATCTTTGGTCGAATTGCTTCTCTTGGACACGGAGTGCAGGCTTCTTGGCGCCTGTCTGGGTGATGCCTGAGAAGATGCATGAGAATCGAAACGAGGATCGCTTGGTGAAATGGGGGAGTGGCGCTTCGGGTCACTTACAGCGGCAAGGCTGGTGCAGCCGGCCAAGAGGAACAGCTGAGACAGCTTCATTGTGTAGACTAATTAGTTGTGTATGTGTGAACTGGGAGAGATGAAGGCTTCTTGGAGCGGCTTGGAGTCGGTAGGAGGGATAATAGACCGATTGTACTGTGAACTGTGGTCTGTCTCTAACTCTCGACAAAACGAAAGGGAAGCCAAGCACCCTTTAAATATCGGGAAATCCATTGCCACGACAATTCATGTATGTATGAGGACTGTTGGGACCCAGAGAACGAGCGAATCATTTGGGCATGAAGAACGAGCACGAGCAGTACGGTGCACCGTCATCATGGAGATTGCGCCGTGCGCTGCCATACTAATGAACGACGAACGACGAACGACGACTTAACGAGAGCGACATGCTGTAGAGGGATTCTCCTCGTCAGCTTGCGTTGTTAGCATGTAAGATCTACGCGACATGCCGAACGGGGCGCCAGGAGGACTAATTGTAGGTCAGTCTTCTCTGGGGCGCGCTGTTCTAGGAAATCACCGGTTCAGTGCTGAGGGCGAAAAAAAAAACCAGATGGTCACCCCGCTTCGTTACTACCGCATCGTCTCGTTCTCGTTCCCTATTCCCATCTACAGCAGTGTTTTCGGCCGGGGCGATCTTCTAGCGCATCGGTGACGTGGTGGCTTAGCGCTGTTAGGCTGACAGCTCGGCAAAGTGCTTCCGAGCAACTGACAGCGCTCGAATCGTGCCATGCGGGGGACAGTTTAACTGAGCCGTTTCGTCCACATTGTCCAAGTGACCCTTTCAATTCGAACGCCCACCACGGATGCAATTAAAGCTTATTACTAATAAAATTTATTAACTAAATAGCTAGCTAAGCTATATAATAGTTTATGCATTTTTTTGGTTTAATTTTATCGTGCTTTTGGTCGCTGAGGCATTACCTCTTGCGGGGCTAATGCCACCTCAAGTTAAACTGTCCCCCGCTTGCGTGCCAATGCTCGAGCATCACTTTCGCACATCACGAAAGTTACCGTGTTTGTGTATGCTCTTAGGCGCCTGGGGGGAGGAGGGCGAGGAGGGGGGGTTATGGACATACATGCGAACTACGAACTCGCGGCCAAACTACCGAGGAGTAGGGGTAGGGGATCATTGCCGGTGAGTCCGGAAGTGCATCATGTTGGTTGTCAACAGAACAACAAAAAAAAAACCCAATTGCGCAGCAATTATCGTATATTCTGGCTTTGACATTGGTTATGACAATTACTATGTACAGATAATGCTTTGCATGCTTCCGGTCAGACACAGCCTTCTGTGCATCTTTGCCGTTATAGCAAGTGCAGGCATCGCCTCTTGTGCGCCGCACAATAAAAAAATAAAACGCTTAAAGCACTGAAGCTTCCAGAGTGCACATGCTTGTGAGAATTGTTGAACAACTCATCCTGCAACATGGCCGACTTCGGTGCGAAACATCCCATACCAGGCAATTGGGGTTGGGACACGAATGGCAGTCGTCGTACTGCTGCAGCGCTTCCAAGCGGGCAATATTCGTCGTAACAATTGCACGCAGCGTGCCTGACGGGAACATTCTCACTTTTCTACGGACCGCAATTTCCCTCATTCACCAGCATACTAATCGTGTGCTGTATACCGCACTATATAATGCAGAAACATCAAATGCAGAGCCATGCGTACCTGACCATGGCAATATACGGACCCTGCATCATCGAGTTTCGCGGTTTCTGCCTAGATATGAAAATATGCCGCCCCTGCAAAGCGGCGACGTTGCTTCGCAGACTGAAATGTTGATGGCAGCAAATGGAGCAAGGCTCAGCAAGATCATCGCCACACTCCAAATCACACTCGTTGTTGCGTTGTAGGGGTCTCGGGGATTTTATTCGCTCTGCTCGGCGACATGTTCTGGGAGTGCAGTACAACGGTACGCAATGCCATCAGCACCGTTATAGATAAAATGCCACCGGTACCGGACCTGCTGACTGATCTGCTGGGCAGACACAGCCTCACGTCTTCTCTGTGCCCGCATACCGTGGCCGCAACTTGGCGGATCTGCCTTGTTAGGCATACATTGGTGCCCATCGATGATCAAGCCTCGCCTTTCCCTTCGCAACCATAATTCCATCAAAATAACCAGAATTCTTCCCGAGAAGCAGTCAAACTCTCGAAGAATCTCATCACTTCCGCCTGCATCCTTGTTTCGGAATGGCAGAAGTCGTCGGTCTCGTTGCCAGCGCCTTTACGCTCGGCGAGGTCGCCATCAAGGTCATCAAGCTGAAAAAAATCTACAGTGACATCCGAAATGTTCCCACCTACATCAAAAAGCAGCTGGATGAGCTTGAAGTTCTCAGTGCAATTATCACTGAGATCGAAGCCGAAGCTGAAATAGACGGCCTACAAGGGACGACGTTTGGCGCAATGACTCTGCGCTACTGCAAAAGCGCCACGGATGAGCTAGATGAGCTCCTTCAAGACCTTGACAAGGCCCTTCAATCTCCTAGAAGACTACGACGAACTGCGACAAAAGTCAAAGTAGCGCTCGATCAGGAGTCACTCGTAAAGGCTGGCAAACACCTAGATAGTGCACGTCAATCGCTGCAGCTTGCTATGACGCTAAAAACATAGTTTGTGCAAAACCCACCCTGACGACAGAACAGTAATAAGACGAAGGCTGACATGTTTACTGTGTATCTTAGCTCTCTGACCAAGAAAATTCCCGAACGCATGGCTTCAATGTATCTAGTCCAGCGGGCTGATGTGGCCAATCCCGTGACGAGCTCTTCTTTGGAGAATCAAGTCACTCCGTCTTTGATGAATGAAGAATCATTTAACCTCGTATCTATGCCGGATTTTCGAGATTTACGATGGTCGACAAGGTCTTATTTTGGAAATATCACAACTAGCAAACGATACCAAACTGTCCAAGAACGAAGTGGAGAAATTAGAAAAGTGCAAGGTAATTTATCGCGTGTTTCTTTTAAAACTAGACTTTGTTTAATTGATATGATTAGTTTCACAAGCTCGAATACGTCTTCCGTCGTGGCTCTCACGGACTGTCTGGGATATTCTGGCTTATGAGTCCTCTGGTGCCATGATGTGGAAGATTTCAACTTGGAATGTCCGCCCGCGTAGTAGCGAAATTTTTAAGGCCGCACGTTCTGGCGACTTGAATACTATAAACTCACTTATATTGTCTGGAAAGGCGTCGTTGTATGATCGAGACGAGTATGGTTTCACTCTACTTCACGTAAGTGTTCAGATACACTATGTATGGCGGGCTGTACCTCTACTTACAGGTCAATAGTATGCGATACTCTATGGATATGTTGTTACAGCTACCAGTCTGATGAAAATGGGTCATCCAGTGCGAGAACAAGACACGTCGGGGTGTCTCCCATTTGATTTCTTTTACAGAACTACATCTCTTGCAAACTCGGAGGTGTCGGAGGTGTCGGAATTTGTGGCGCTTATGATAAGTTCCGGAGACTTCAGCGACGAGTTTCAACTACTTCCGTCCCTAGGCTCTAACTTGGCCCGAGGAACTTTCTGGATCACAGTATTAAAAACGGTCGTGTGGAGTATTCCTGGCGCGATGAAGTTGATGATAAATGAGATGTCCGGGGATTTCCGTCAACTACCGTTGGCACGTCAATTTGAATCTTTTTCTTGGTATGTGGTCGAATTCGATACCCTTGATGACATCCTTTTTGAAAACCAATGGTCAATCGATGGATTGAGATCAATGATGGATGATTCCCGGCCCGACCAATCATTACATTCCTTCGTTGAAATATACTTCACGCAATACAGAGATAACTCGGGAACACAAAAGCACAACACTATTCACACTGGACGCATTAATGATTTCACACAGCGCTTCCTGTCTGGTATATCGGTAAATACTCTTACCCAGAGGCGCGAATATATTCACACAACTCCATTACTTAATGCTATTGCTGATAAGGTGAAATCCCTACATGGGCGCACTCGCTCAAGGGCTTGGGAAAGAAATTTAACAATCCCTATTCATAACTTCTTGGAAGATGTTTCCAGAGCGGGCATTAATCTTGTGGAGTATGGACGAAAGGAACTATCACTGCTGATGTCTACCGAATCTGCCCGATCTGTTAGATACGCATTCACAGACTACAACTCAAGATGGAGTACAATTGGACCATACCTAGTGTCAATGAAGTACGGGCCAAATCCCGAAGACTGGGAGTATATTTGGGATTATATGGTGGAAGAGTTTGCCGGGGATTTCTGGGAAATGGTGGATAATCCACCTCTGGCCATCCCAGGTGGGTGGGTTGATTAAGGGTCACGGCAAGGCCCATTGAGCATCCTGCGCACTGTAGCGTGCATAGCTGCGAATTTAAAGTCGACTGCGTATTACCACTTTAGTTCGAATTCAAGTCCATTCAAATCGATGTAAGTATGGGCGGGTACATGTGTACACAGGGTAGCATCAGCATGACACCCTCTAGATCAACGGAACGTCGGGCGAGTTTTGCCACAACCTGGCTTGCGGAAGATGGAACTTGGCGGAATTCGCATCCTCAGTCAATCCCTGTGCCACCATCAACGTCAAGTCGGAACTGAAATCCTCATCCGTCTATTGACAATGAAACTGTATGATTGAGGGCCGCGCCAAAGCTAAAGGGATGTAGATTAGCAAGAGCAGCCTTAACAGCCTGAATGAACGCGATATAGACGTTTGTCTTCCTCATTTATGGTAAGACAGCTTTGAAAAGAAGCTGCTGCGAGAAGCGAGGTTGAGGCTCCCCCACCATATCTGCCATAGACGAGTCGAAGAACCCTCCTTATTGACCTGTGGGAGTACAGCAGCGTATAGAACATGCAGGGCTGCGCGACGAAGCTCAACCTTGGCGCTATACCGAACGCGAGACACTCGCTTGAAATAGAATCGTAATGCAGTGTTATTTAGCATTTAACTGCTTGCAAGCTCCACCGTAGCCGCTCGTAAACTGATCCAAAATGTCTTTATTGGGTTGTCCTTGAGAAGTCTTCAAATCTGGAGTACCCCAGAATTTGCTACGTGCGGCACGGCCCCACGATTCGCAAGTGGCTGATAAACGTGCGCTGGTGCATCTGCAAGCCACGCATAACTTATGCTAAGCTCTATGCATTACTAACGCCACCTTTAACAGAGTGGACATCATGCACGGTGACTGGAGATGATCTCTTCAGGTGAAATTTTGTTATGCGGTTCGTGATTGCCGATGGATACGCCGCATCTCGTCCGACCCATACCCATGCACTTAGCATCACCGATCCCACGCCTTTTCTCCACGATGAACAACAGCACATCACTACGTGCTACTGACAGTGGAATACTCGCGAAAGTACAGGGCTAATCGGACTGTGCTGAGAAGCTCTGACATATCAATCAGCGGTCTTCCGCCAAAGCTCAAAGGCCTTATATAATTCTCCAGCGTAAGCTAGTTAATAAATTCAACCGTAGACTCACAAGGACTCATTATCCTATATAAATCTTAAAATATCATAAAGAAGCGACCCATACTATGCTATTACTATTGCAAGGGTGTCCCTGGTAGTGTTAAGGTCTTTGTGCTACAGACGTGAGCCTCCGCTGGCGCGTTAAGCGTTATGTGCACCATCAATCTGGGAAAGTGGATGAGCGAACGCCTTAAAGAGACAAGCGAAAGTAAAATTACTCCCTATACAATAAAGGAGCGACAGCCCTCTACCCTTCTTAGGTCAGCAGGTAACTAACTAGTTGTTATACGGAGTACTCGGTGCTTGTTTGTCCAAGTTGCTGCAGGTGGGGCTGTTGTCAGCAGAAATCCGACACAGCGAAGACAGAGCAGCGTGCACAGCAGCGGGACCCTACCTAGAACAGCGGCTCTCCAAACACACAAGGGAAAGCACCCCGCCCGAGGAAACAATTCGACCCAGGATGACTCATTCGTGCTCAAGATATAGCTCCGCCTGTATCCCATCAAGTACCCAGCACGGAGCGGCGATTCTTAAAATGGTATTATCCGGACCACACCAGTCCGAGCCACCGCCAATCCGAGCTAGGGTCAGTCCGAGCAGTGCTGACAACTATATTCGTAAACTGTGGGTCAAGAGCGACCCGACGAATCGTCTGAAACGGCCTGGGACCCTATTACTGGCGGACTCCGGCAAAACCCCGATGCGGGTGGCTCAGCTTGCGTCTTACGCGCATGAAGCCGGATGACCGGTCAGTTTGCAATCAAGCTGGCAAGCTCGATCCACCGTCGTTGTGTTGAAACCAACTTTGCATTATCTTATCCGCAGCTTGAAACCTGTAGTTTCTTTCCGTTCTTTTCTCTCCTTTTATTATAGATCCCCCCCCTCTCCCTTTCCCGAGCGTCGTTGCGGGTTTAAACCCAACCGTCGCACTTCCAGAACGTACGTACCTCGCCCGCATTGTACAAAACAACGCACTAGGGCCGAGCCGAGACGTCGAGCAGACACACCCAGCACCAGCACCAGCACCGGCTCCAAAATGCGAACGAGGGCAAGGGCGAGAGCGAAGGCCAGGAAACGTATATCGCCCGCTCTGAAGGAGGCCCTCTACAACATCTGGCGATTCATATTCATGATTATTCTTTTCGGCGTTTGGGTTCTGGCATGGCTGGTTGAGTCGGAGGCCATCATCTTGCCGGCCTGGGCGAAGGACTTCAGTGTCGCCGCGCCCGAATTGCGAGCACAATACGCAGCGGCGCTCATGTCCTGCGTCAGCATAGTCTTTGTGCTGCTGCTCATCGTCGCAGTTTTCCAGATGCGAAGAGACAATGTCAGGGCGTGATGTGAGGCGACGGTACTGCATGCTCTGTGCTGGGCTAGAGCTGGGACGCTGCCTAGACGCAATAGGCGTGGCGTTTCTTGCATCTTAGCGACTACCGCCTTGTTACCCGCTTGGCTGCGAATGGTCGGATCGAGTGTTAGTACGGTTATGAGCTGCGTGCGTCCATCGACAAAGCGCCAATGCGTCGGGGAGTACTCGTTGCGCGGCCGACTCGCATTTGTACCGCGGCGTCCTTATCACGACGGATTGCTTCGAATTATACCGACTGAGCGTCTCTACGGCATTCGCTACATAGGAGGTCAAGACGCATGACATTGCTCTGCTACACGCTCCGAGACCGAGAGAGATGCAGCACCAAGCAGTAGGTCCGGGCAACCACGCTGCACGATTTGGCTGTGTTTTGGCTCGGAATTACCGGAGGCCCACTGTACGATCCCACGAACGTTAGCGCACTACCCAGGGCCATCATCGACGACGGCGCGGCAGACGGGACCCCCCAACCACGCGTACAATGTACCTCAATTGCTTCCCACGCTGCATGGGTACGATCAAACGCGTTCAATTCAGTCAACCGCATTAGTTGACGACTTTTTACGACATTCAAACCTGCTTGCTCAAGCCGACCGCGCAAGCCCCCAAATCGTCCCAAATTATGCCAAGATGCGCATCATTACAGGCTCGATAGTCGCTGTGCGATCATGCCACCCGGGCCCCCCACCGAACGTACCTGAATACCGCACATGACAACATAGCAAGCCGTGCCCACCGCAGTGCCATGAGAGGGATCATTGCAGTGCTGCGCGCGCGCGCTCCGTGCACCTGCGACCGGTCCCGTCTGGAACGGTGCCTACCGGCCGGGGCTGCACTTGCTTGCACCTGCGGAGGCGGAGGCTGACTGCTGAGGCACAGACCGTCGTCGCCAGACCCAAGTTCAAGGATATAGCTGGATTTTGTGTCTGAGATCAATTGCTAGCGCTTTACTCCGCGCGTAAGTTAAGGCTATTCTATTAAGCGCTCTTAGCTTACTCAGCACTCTTCTTGTGTTGCTGATGATGCGAAAACTGCATATAGAGAAAGCCTATACGTGCGCGAGGTATCACGTGCATGCATTACCAAATCACCCACATATCCGTCGATTCCGACAGCAATGCGCCTTGCGTCATAAAAATAAACGAACGCGCAGGTGATCAGGCTTTGCAAGTTGTATCGGTCTGTCCAGTTTGTCGGTACCGTGACATTGTCAAACCAGCGACAAATTACTTCGAATTTTGCTTCATGTATATACGCTGTTGATTTGTAGAAATGAATAATGCCGCATGTACTATCGGGATTGTTAAATTTGGAAGAGGGTTCAGCATCTCGTAGATACGGGGGACGATCGCATGTTAGGACTTGAACACTGCACCTACCAACTTAATTTTGGATTGTACGATTACCTGTATGTATGCTTGAGGCATGGAAGCAAAAGCAAGGACTTGGTTAAAAAGGGTATAGATGAGGGAATTTGGACGGAAAAGTCGGAAGAGAAATTCTACATCTCTTATCATGAACATCCATGAATTTAACCAAATCTAACATATAATAGGGCTGAACCTCATAGCGTTCCATTTACATGGGCTAGTCGGAAGCTAGCCAACGTGATCTGACATTTACAAAAGCGCTTATTCTGTAATATAGATGGCCATCCTCTTAGCAGTGCCCTCTGCCGTCACTTGGGCGGGTTCGCGATGTTGCCATCCATTAGGTACGTCATTGTGTATCCCACCGACACAAGAGCTCTAGGCACATCAACCCATTCATTTTGGTTCGCGACGGCAACTGCCCAGTCTGGATCGCCAGTCACTGCCTCGATACTATCCGTGCTTGGCAAGATGTACTCAATAAGACAGTCATATTCAGCAAAGTCCCATGTAGGGTTAATTTTGCTGAGCTCCCCCTTGACAGTATTATTAAGAGCCTGCGGCGTGAAGAACTAGATATAAGATAAGTAAGACATAATCTACTCCGTACTCACCATCTCAATACAGTGGGGACAAGAATAAATACCTACAAGCGTATACCCGAGGATACCATGCTTCTGGAAAACTGGGAGCGCAAGCGGTAAATGCTCCTCCGTAATCCACTTTTTGAACTCCTCGTGAGTGCGCTTGGGCTGGCGATAGTGCGTGATCGTAAACTTGACCGGGAGACTTCCGGGATGTTCTGACATTGTGAAGGCAGCACTAGCTGTAATTTTAATGCTGAATATAGTGTGTTGCCGAAGAGGGCTTGATGTGTAGTCGCGTTGTTGTTGTTATTTATTATTGCTTAGACTGGTGCAGAACAAAGTGGACTTGTAGAGCGTGGAAGGCCAACAGGTTTTATAAACTGGGCACATCAGATGGGGCTATTCTTCAGCCGGAGGATCCGCGGGCCAAAGATTGTTGGTTGCATCGGACGGTTCCTTTTGTGTCAGAAACCATCGCTCTAGATGACATGCGCGGAGCGGTGGAACTAGCAATGCACTACGGCCCTCGGCGGGAGAGTATCATGCAGCTAGCAAATTCCTCACTGCGGGGTAATAGCGAGCATAAACGGAGGACAAGGACCAAACCTATAGTGAGGGCCAGAGATTAAGACCGTCAATAACAGAGTCATAACTAGTTGCGACCGAGTAACGTATATATGAGAAGTCTTGCCCTTCACTCTGCAATTTCAAAACCCAAGACAGTGACATTTTAATTCAGGGCTCCACCTACGTAACATTGGGTGCGTCACACATCTTTGAATTCCCGAATTCATAGTCAACCCAAAATTGAATTCAACCACGTCAGTCAGACTAGTAAGACTAGTCAAATCGAATCAACCGAACCAACCGAACAAATTGAGGGCATCCAAGCCGGATGCTTCCTATCATCGAGAGAACAAAAGTCAGAACAGTCATCCGAGGCCTCCCCACACTAATCTTGGTACTGTCGCAGACAAAATGCAAGAAAGTGGTCAAAACATGACTGGTGATGTGATATTCACGGGTCAAAACGAGACTGAATGTCAGCCTGCGGTAGTTTCTCAGATATTGCGATTATGTGGTCCTTTGGCGGTAGGGGGGTGTATTTTTTTTTTGAAAACAATTTGAATGTTTTCAAAAAATTACACCCCTCCCTTGTCAACCTATTGAGGCATTGATCATCACGCAACGGGTTCTTGCTCAACTTTCACCAGTGACTTCGGCGTGTTTCCCGTGTCAATGCAACGTCGTTTAAATGACCGCCCACCACCCTCCTCCTTCATTCTGCAGCATACGCCCTTTTCTTTTTGGAACTTCTAGAAGATGAACGTCGGATGATGCGAGAAACAGATATCTGGTACCGACGACTGGGTCATCTAGGCGCGAATGCTCTAGAACATCTAGTGGAAGACACTAAGCCGGATCCGAGGGCCTCTGCAAACTGACTGCGAAGACTGTTCCGTGGCTAAGGCTAGAAGGCAGGTATCCAGAAGACGAATTCCATGGAATTTAGTGGCCTTACGCCTAGATTTCTTGGCGTCGTGCCACGTTCTTCCACTATCGTACGAACCTAGCTAATACGAGGCATCAGTCATTTCCGAAGGTGCCTGTTGGAATCTCGCCGCCAAGCACACAACAAGAGCACGGATATCGTCACGTGGTCACCTTTCGGCCACCCTATTTATACGGGTATCGTAGGCATCATATCTTGACTTGTTTTTCCCCTCTTAGATAGACCCGACTATTATTGAATATATTGTATTTGAAGCCGATGATCTAGATCATTGCACAACCCTGTGCAACCCACAGTGCCACTCTTATCTCAACACTAGTAGGAAGTAGCGAGCCAGTGCGACTCTTATAATGCTAGATCACTTATGGGACTTAGTAAACCCAAGTCTTGCATAAGTGGAATCATGTTAGATCTCGAATAAGGTCGAGAGTTGTGTTTTTGTTATCTTGTCCCTAACCTCTGGGGAGCCTTGTATGTATTGTTGGACATAGTAGGGTGTTGGCTTCGAGGGCCGCTACCATTTTCTGAGGCGAGTAGCAGCCCATCTTTAATACATGTGTTGAGACTAGAGATGCTCGTCAGGACGATCGGTGCTGTAAATAGCTAGCATGGTTACAAGGCATGGTCACAAGACGTGCTCAATGATGTCAGAAGGTCAGAAGGTCAGAAAGTGAGGTCATAGAAGTCACAAGATTACGAGTTTACGAGGCCTGAAAATTAAAATAAATAGGAGGCTTTCAGGCTCTTCAGGAAGGTCATTATTACAAGCGGAATCTTTAATCAATTCGGTCTGAATAACATCCTTCTATTCCTATAAATTTTCCACTGCCGGAAATTGCTCATAGTGCTCATAACTCAACATGAGCACGACAGAATTAGCTCTTTGATTAGTTTAATAGCTTATGTCCACGAAATAATGCGGCCAAAATTATGGCTAATTGTTGGAATCGCTCTGTCAAGCATAATAGGAAGCACGGAGCGGGTCACGTGGTCACTTTTGGCTACGATATTTGTACGGTAATATCGAGCCTTCCACCTTGACTTGTTTTCCTCTTCCTGAATAGACAGATTTGAATACATTGTTTTTGCATTTTGAAGCACCTTGATCTAGATCACCGTTGCACAGCACCCTGTGCAACCTACAGTTTCTTTTGTAGCCTGTAGGTGCTATTAGCAGCCTGCTTACGTGAGCTACCTGCCTGCCTCATTACTAATTAAAGCCTCTCCATCGAATGTGGTGATTTGAGCCTCTTCGCCGGGCTTGTTAAGCCGCTCCAGAGGGTTGTTTTGGTGTCTGACAGCTTGGGATTCATCGGTAATATCGCGAAACGCGTTATAGGCCATTTTGGTGTCCTAGGTTTTCGTCGGTTACGCGGGTCACTAGAAGTCCCCCGGAAAAAAAAAGACAGAAGTGGGCAAAAGTGGGTCTGCGATACATTTTAGGAGACTTACGGGATTTCAGGAGATGGGGGTGGCTGGCTTTGGATGGCTGACGTCAGTCAGTTTCTCAGACCTTGGGTCAGTCTGCATTTCCCCATCCTCTCCGAAACCCCCCATTCAACCTGCAGACCTCATTAATGCTCAACCGAATAACAACAGTCTGAAGCCCCCGCCTATACGAGACTACTACAAATCACCAGCGGCAGCGTACAGAACGGGATCAGACACAGTTGGCGACCCAGCCGTAGTGCTCGCGCACATGCTTTCGCAATGCTTTTCGTCACCCTCTCGATCGATCCTCGACGGAGAATTTATACGTTCGTCTGGTGGTGTTTGGGCCATGTTCTGGACCTGCTGCTGCGTGCTTTTGATCGCGTTCGTGTACATGCGTCCCTGGTCGAGACATCCTAAACAAGTCGCGAGCCATTTGGGTGAACAGACATCCAGACAGCAGATTGGAGCTTCTGGTGGCGAAGGTGCAACCACGTCAGAATGCGTTTTAACAGACAAATGCCACGCAGCAGCAGGCATGAGCCGTCCTCCCAAGGCCGAGCTAGGGCTGCAGATCCTACATGAGTGTGAGGAGCCAAATGTTGAGTATGTTCACCGTCCAAGTAGTTAAAAGGACACATTAATGACTGGCCGTAGTATCGTGGCCGTGCACGGACTTGGCGCGAACCCAGATTATGCTTGGGTTTGGTTGCCCAAGAATAATCCCACCAACAGCCGCGGGTATCCCGACAAGCCATTGAACTGGCTAAGGGAACTGCTTCCGACCAAATTATCTTGTCGGGTTCTGGCATTCAACTACGATTCAACCTGGCTTTCAACGGGCTTGGCCATGGCCCCCCAACAGCGGCTCTCCAACATTTCGGATAACCTTCTCCAGAGCCTCCAAAATATCCGCGAGACGGTTGGTCTAGTAGTGTGTATCTTTGCGCATGATCAGCCACATTAACTTTTCTACAGAAACCCGTCACCAGCCGTCCCTTGATCTTTATCGGCCACAGCTTTGGCGGCAATGTCATTGAGCAAGTACGTGGCAAAACATACCATCTTGACCCCTTCCCAGCGGACTATGCTGACCGTTTAGGCCATTGTTTCTGCCACCAGACATGGTTCAGAGTACCTGCCTATAGCCGAATCTACGGTCGGGGTCATATTCTTGGGCACCCCTCATCGGGGGAGTTCAGCGGCACAATGGGGCGCACTGATCGCGTCACTGGCTCCGCCTGGCTATGTTACTACTGAAGACAGGCTATTGAAAGCCTTGGAACAGCAGTCGGATTCCCTGGCGGATCGTCTGCGTGACTTCTCCCAGTGGCTCTTCTCCGAGTCGGTGTCAGTTGTTTGCGCCTTTGAACAGTTTGCGACTGACTACTCGTCCCGGGCGGGCTTTCTGGGAAAGCTCCTTCCGTCCAAGGATTTGGTTCGTGTCCCAATGGGCTGTTTCCCACCGACGCCACTAACTGCGCTCTAGGTCGTGCCCGAATCTAGCGCCTGCATCGACGGCCATCTCAAGATATCTCTCCGTACAGACCACCTAAAGATTAACAAGTTCTATGGGCTCGACGACCCTTCCTTCAATCTTATCTACCCTCAGATCGTACGAATAGCTAAAAATGCCAACGAAATACTTAATCGCCGCCGGAACCCAGCGCCAATTCCAATGGATGAGAGGTCTACTACATCTAGCGACATCCGGGGATGCCTTCAAATGATGAGAGTGAGAAATCCGGAGGATATCCTATCTGATATCCATTGGCAAAAGGGAGCAAGATTAGGCAATACCTGCGAGTGGATTTTAAAACAAGACAAGTTTTCTCTCTGGAGCGCAAGCAATCAATCAGGGTTTCTTCGCCTTATTGGATCTCCGGGCATTGGAAAGACCATGATATCAACGTTTCTTGTTCAAGAGCTAAAGACAAAGGTGGCAAAATCTCTAGGCAAGGTGTTTCTTTTCTTTTTCTGTGACGATAAAGACCAGAACCGCAAGACACCAACCGCAATACTACGAAGCTTTATCTGGCAATTACTACTACAGAGAAACGAGCTCTTTCAACATATGCAGCCAGACTTTAAGAGGCACACCAATGACCGCGTCTTCCAGGACCTCTTTGATAACTATTCCGCCCTATGGCGTATTTTCCAGAACATGATTAGGGACAAGTGTGCTGGTCAAGTTTTTATCCTTATTGATGCTCTAGATGAGTGCGAAAGATCAACGCGACAAATTCTACTCCGCTCTATTAAAAATCTCTATCAGCCCCCACTAACACCGCCATCGCCAACACCGCCATCGCCAACACAGCCATCGCCAACAGCTACAACAGAAAAGTTAAAATTTCTGATTACCTGCAGACCTGATATAGATGATATTGAGGATGAGCTAAGAAGCCTAGATTCGGCGCTAAGGATAGACTCGGCCGACATAAACAATGACCTTTCTGAATATATTAACACTAGGGTCACCGAGCTCGCAAGAACAAAAAGTTACACGCCGCAGACTAAAAGCAAAGTTATAAAGGCACTTAAACGCAAAGCTGGCGGTACTTTTCTCTGGGTATCTCTTATGGTTGCCGAACTAAGTCGACCTGGGATTCGCATGCTTCATGTAGAGGCAAAACTCCAGAACCTACCTTATGGACTCGAAGACACATATAGTGCTATTCTGGATCAAGTTCCCATTGACAACAGAGAGATTGCTTGTTTTATATTACGCTGTATGGTAGCAGCCCGCCGTCCGTTAAGTAAATTAGAGATCCACGCAGCATATGCAACTTGGAAGACTGGCTCAGTGCAATGTGGCGAAGATTTAGCAGTTTACGCAGATATTCTCTCGGTATGTAGCTCAATCCTTTATGTCGGGAGCGGAGACAACGCAACCCTTAACTTCTGCCACCAGTCTGTAAAAGACTTTTTGCTCCATAAGACCTCGACATCCAAGGCATGGTATCACTCTACTGAAGACGAGGCACACCTCCATATTTTTAAGGTATGCTGGGCGTTTTTAAGCGCCGATGAGTTTGACGGTGGAAATTTAGTTATTCATCGCGAGTCGGGATTGCTTCAATGGAACAGGGAACTGCCGGATCTATTCTCGCGGTATTTATTTCTAGAGTATTCGTCAGGCGAGTGGTTGAGCCATGCCATGGCGAGTCGCAGAGTCTTGCTACGCAACTGGCACAACCTAGCTGTAGATGTCACGAAAGCGCCAACATTACGTGACGTTTGGCTGTTATACTCTACCAAAGAAGGGCATGAGGCTATGGTCAAGCTACTGCTCGAGAGTGGCGCTGACGTCAAGGCGAAGAACGAGAACAATTGGACACCACTGTCGCTCGCAGCCGTAGAAGGGCACAAGGCAATAGTCAAACTGCTGCTCGAGAAGGGCGCTGAGGCCAATGGCGAATACAATGGTGGGATGCCACTATCGCTCGCAGCCGCAGAAGGGCACAAGGCAATAGTCAAACTGCTGCTCGAGAAGGGCGCTGAGGCCAATGGCGAATACAATGGTCGGACGCCACTGTCGTTTGCTGCCGAAGAAGGGCATGAGGCTGTGGTCAAGCTGCTGCTCGAGAGCGGTGCTAAAGTCGAGCCTAAGGGCAAATATGACCGGACACCACTAATGTCCGCCGCCAAAGAAGGGCACGAGGAAGTGATTAAGCTACTACTCAAGAGGGGCGCTAACGTCAGGGCCTATGGCGGATACTATAGTCAGACGCCGCTGTCATTTGCCGCCAGAGAAGGGCACGAGGCAGCAGTCAAGCTGCTGCTCGGGGGGGGCGCTGACGTCGAGGTCTACACCGGATACAAGAGTCAGACGCCGCTGTCGTTGGCTGCCGAAGAAGGGCATGAGGCAGTGGTCAAGCTGCTGCTCGAGAACAGTGCTAATGTCGAGGCTGAGAGCGAGGATAATTGGACACCACTAATGTTTGCCGTCAGAAAAGGTTACGAGGCGGTGACTAAGCTGCTGCTCGAGAGCGGCGCTGATGTCGAGGCTAAGAGCAAGGATAATTCGACACCACTAATATCCGCCGCCAAAGAAGGGCACGAGGCGGTGATAAAGCTACTACTCAGTAGTGGCGCTGACGTCGAGGCCTATGGCGGATCCAATAGTCAGACGCCGCTGTTATTTGCTGCCGGAAGAGGGCATGAGGCAGTAGTTAAGCTACTGCTCGAGAGCGGTGCTAAAGTCGAGCCTAAGGGCAAATATGACCGGACACCACTAATGTCCGCCGCCAAAGAAGGGCACGAGGAAGTGATTAAGCTACTACTCAAGAGGGGCGCTAACGTCAGGGCCTATGGCGGATACTATAGTCAGACGCCGCTGTCATTTGCCGCCAAAGAAGGGCACGAGGCAGCAGTCAAGCTGCTGCTCGAGAGCGGTGCTAATGTCGAGGCTAAGAGCAAGGATAATTTGACGCCACTAATGTCCGCCGCTATAAAAGGGCACGAGGCAACGA
This sequence comes from Conoideocrella luteorostrata, assembly GCA_032433595.1. NCBI lineage: Eukaryota > Fungi > Ascomycota > Sordariomycetes > Hypocreales > Clavicipitaceae > Conoideocrella > Conoideocrella luteorostrata. The sequence continues at coordinate 54,986 of JASWJB010000089.1, forward strand.
TTAAGCTGCTGCTTGAGAGGGGCGCTGACGTCGAGGCCTATGGCGGATACAATAGTCAGACGCCGCTGTCATTTGCCGCCAGAGAAGGGAACGAGGCAGCAGTCAAGCTGCTGCTTAAGAACGGTGCTAACGTCGAGGCCAAGGACAATGAAACTGGTCAGACGCCGCTATTGTGGGCTGCTACAAATGGATACGAGGCTGTGGCTAAGTTATTGCTTGATAAAGGCGTTTTTATTGAGGCCAAGGACGATAAGTATAGCCGGACGTCACTATCATGGGCCGCGAGGGATGGGCACGAGGAGGTTGCACGGTTACTGCTTGCAAATGGCGCTAGTGTAAATACGGGAGATAATACACTTCGGACACCGCTGGCACATGCCGCCCGGGGCGGACATGGTCCTGTTGTAAGGGCATTACTTGGCCATCACTCGGTTGAACCTGATCAGAAAGACATCTATGGTTCGACCCCGCTATCCATAGCTGTGCGTCATTGTCACACAGAGATAGTAAGAATGCTACTGGCTACTGGAAAAGTTTCTCTCGATCTTCTAGATTGCTTCGAACGAACTTCGTGGTGGTGGGCAAAAATATATGGGGACAAGGAAACCAAGCAAGCACTACTTGGCTACGCAGAGAAGACAGGGAAGCTTGGCTACGCAGAGGAGATAGGGAAGCTTGGCTACGCAGAGAAGCTAGGGAAAGAAGCTGACGAAAACGACGAATCTATCGATGGGTACCTGGTGTGCAATAGCGAAGGGCTCAGATATTGTGATATTTGCACGTTGAGTATTGACAAAGTCGAGGTCTACTACCGTTGTAACCTTTGTAATGGTGGGGATTTTGATGTCTGTTTAAAATGCTATGAGATTGGAGGGCATTGCTTGGGGAATGATCACGGATTTGTTGAGATTAGAGTGGCACCTTCGGAAATGACCGATGCCTCGTCTTAGATGGTTTCGTACGATAGCGGAAGAAGGTGGCACGATGCCAAGGAATGTATGCCTAAGGCTGCTAAATTCAAGGGAATGTTCCGGTTGCTAAGGACTGTATAGAAGGTTACGGTGCTCTTCAGAGGGCATCATTATCATCAATAATCGTTGTCAGAATTCATCACTTTCAAGGCTCTTCAATTCATTCAATTCAAATCCAGCTATTCCTGCCGATTGCCATGTTACAAATTGCTCCCTCTTCCCTATGAAAAAGGCACATAACGCAACAGGATTATACCACAGGGAAAATATAAGCCTATTTCAGGGTTATAACTCCATGGCCCTCTTTAAGACAAGAAGGTAGAGAGATCGGGTGCTAGGCTCTAGGTATGCTCAGGTCTCTTTTCCCCGGCCTAGGTATTATAACTACTTCTGCTTTATAGAACGCCGTAAGGTGATGACCAACCTATAGGCATCTCTTATACAGGCTCTGTACAGATTCTCCAATAACATCCTATAGTTCGCAGTATTTTAATAGTAATATTATCTACCCCTAGCGAGGTGTTGCCGGTTTAAATTATAGCGTCTTCTGCTTCTTTATGAGTGATTCTTACGGCAAACAATATCTATTGTAGCAGGAAGACAGGAATCCATAGATTTATAATATCGTCCACTGCTGTGCGCCGTTCTAGTGTGCTGCGTCTCAGGGCGTTCGCCTTGTCCGTTTAGGTTGTATAGATTGCGCCGTCGACTTGAAGTAGCGGGGGTTAGAAGGCGCCTGGCGATTGAAGCCATTAGATAGCCTTGAAGACCATGGCTCTATCTATAAAGCTGTTAATAAGCTTGCGCTAGTATCGGCGCTTGGCCCGGCGAACCACCTTTTGGAACGCTTTTCTTACTAGTTACACTTCCTTATTAAAGCCTATAGGGAACATTCTCTGTATAGCGTAAAACTCTACCGCGGACTCGGCGCATTCCGTTGGATAACACTGTGTGTGTGAGTGGATATGTGGATACACGAGCTGCGAGAGAAAAGTTACTTGGCCTATGGGCCTAGGGCAGAGACTTCAGACAGGCGTGTCTAAGTTTGCAGGGGTATTTAAGGGGGATTTGGACAGAACCGTTGAAAGAGGAATTCTCCATCCATCATCAATGTAACACAGCTCTTCCCACCAATACATATTAATTTGAACCTCTCCAATGTATTCCAACAGATATCGCGGGTCAATCTGACGAGCTCGTTAAAAAGGCTTAAATCTCGGAAGACGTATATGCTGCAAGAGGCATTTGATATTGCAAGTCGATCTGACGAGCTCGTTGAAAAGGCTCAAATCTCGGAACGTACAGTGCACAAAGGATCTGTAGGAAGCACAGGGCTTCTGATTTGACGTCAAAAGGTTCTTGCACGAAGCAATAGGTAAAGCAAAAGTATTCAATTCAATTCGTCTGTCTATCTAAGAAAGAAGGATAAGAGAGAGGAATGCCGCCGAGCGCGGCGTATAAATGCGGCACGCTAGGGTGGCCAGGTGATCTTGACGAGGGATTCCAACAGAAAGTTGGTTAACGAGCTCATTGAAAGGTTCAAATCTCAGAAGACGTACACTGCACAAAGCATTAGATATCAAAAGCTAGTTAACAAGCTCGTTGAAAGGTTTAGATCTCAGAAGACTTACACTGCAGCTCAGGATTTCGGCCAGGATCCCAGTCAGAATCGTCGTCACGATTGTAGCGGTCGGAAGGTGTAGGTTGCACAGGGGGTTGTGCAACGTGGTATTAATATCAGTGCAATTCAATAAGCAAAAACAGTGTATCCAAATCTTCTATCTAAGAAGAGGAAAGCAGGTCAAGTTACAAGGCTCGATATCGCCGTATAGATAGCGTGGCAAAAAGGTGACCACGTGACTCGTACCGTGCTTCTCATTGTGTTTGGCGGCAGTATTCCAACAGAAGCGGGAAAAGTCAGCTGCTAATTATGATGATACTGCTGATGATGGCCCTAGGTCGGGATTGCGGGGATTCTCGTCACGATCGTAGCGGTCGGGAGAAACGTCTCATGCCGCTTCTGATGATGGCCACTAGTTAAGATTCAGGTGAAGATTCTCGTCACGATTGCAGTCAGAATTCGGGTCAGGATTCTCGTCACAATCGTAGTTGTCGGGAGAAAAGCCAGATGCTGCTGATGATGGCCACTGGTTGGGGTTCCGGGGATTTTCACGGTTGTACGATCGGGAGGGAAAAAGTCAGATAACGATGATGATGCCGTTGGGACCGCTGCTGCTGATGATAATGATGATGATAATGTGGGTTTGCACAGGGGGGCTGTGCAAGTGATCTAGATCATATGCAAAAGAAGGTGTTAGAGAAGAGGGTCCTCATTAACGTAGCAACTATCCTCAGTGCTAGCTGAATATCGATAGCGAGCAATAAAACAGGTCTTCCAACGAGGAAATAGCACGAATAAGAGTATTCCTGGCTACGGCTGCATTTAACGCCCATCAATTCATAAAAACTTTAAGATTTTTGTATTGACAGTCCTTAGCAAGGATGGCTCTTCTGCAAAACGCTGGTGTTGTGCTTTTTACTAGTAGCTGAAAGAGTATCCCGGATGTGACGTAATTCTCCATTGGAGAACAAAGAGCCACCTAGCTGAATTCAAGACGTCGCAATAAAATACTTTGGCTCTGCAGGCAGCAGGGTGACTGCGCACTGCCATGGGAGATGTGACAAGATCTCAGATACTATAGTATGAGGCAATACAGTTTTGCATAGCTACTAGTACCGCGCAAACAGGCTAAGCAGCTAAGGAAGCCTAACACGGAGTTAATAATAAAATTTATTAGAATTTGATTCACCTAATGCCTTGTTGAGGGAAAATAGTCACAGAAGCCGAAGGCTGGTGCTCAAAGCGTCAAAATTTTATTCTGGTTGCTCTACGGAGTAGTGACAGTGGCGCGGACGAAACCCGAAGGGATGCAAAAACTTATTGCCTGCTACTCTACAAGAATGCGCATCAGTCTCAGCGGCCGCCCGGTCAATCATATGCCGCCCCGTGTTGTCCCGCCTTCAGCCTATTATACATCAAAGAAAGCGGCGAGGCTACCACATAAAGGTGTTCACTGAAGTTACGCAATTACCCCGCTCCTGTCCATTCGAGTAGGTGATGTCAAGTATTCCGGACAGAATCTCACATTGTCTCGGCCATGTCAGCTGCGTGCTAGATGCCTGTGATATTCACAGGAATGGCGCTTTGAGCCACGCCGATCCGTCTTGGCTCGGAGCTAATCGATCTGTTTGGGGGCGCTTTGCTCACTATCTCTTATCAATCACTGATGATCGTAATCGTGCGCGAAGATTCGCCGCGATGAGGCGTCTTTTTCGCAAGCAGGCGAATAAGGCTTTCAGACGAAAGGGCGCCGAGAAGGAAACCGGTACTACGGGTCCTGTTGCGGATGCAGATAAGGAATACGAAGCCATTTTATCAGCTGCCGCAAGAAATTTCCCCAGCACCACAACCGGCGGGAGCGAGCCCAAGCGAACCGTCGCATCCATCGTGCATACACCAACGCCGAGGGCGGATGACGAAGAGGAAGACGATAGCCATGGGTTGTTTACTTTCGTTGATAAGTCCAGGCAAGAGTCTGACATCGTCGATATTGTGGCCTTGCATGGACTGAATGGCCATTATCGCAAAACCTGGACGACCACAGGAGCCGCTGGGAAAAATGTGAATTGGCTAAAGGACATGCTCCCCCAGCACATCCCCAACGCAAGAATAATGTCCTTTGGATATGATTCCTCTGTGCAGTTCAGCAAGTCCACATCAGGAATCAATGAATTTGCAGAAGGGCTCCTTGCCGATCTCATGACATGCAGGAATAGCAACAAGGAAAAAGAGCGGCCGCTCATCTTTATTTGTCATAGTCTTGGTGGTATCGTCTTCAAACAGGTAAGTAGAAGTGAATAACTATTCTTTTTCTTCTTTTCTCATTTTCTCCATCCATTATACACGCGCTGATCGTGCATTTGTCAAAGGCCCTTGTGAGGGCTCGAGAACGAGATCACTTCACCAGTCTTCTCAGACAGATCCGGGGTGTTGCATTTTTCGGAACACCGCATGCCGGGTCAACGTCTGCAAAGTTCGGCGAGATCCTTGCGACGATCTTGAAGGCATCTACATTGGGGGCCAATACTAATTCTAAACTGGTGGCTGATCTTAAGAGCAAGTCGGAAACACTGCGTGGAATCTCCAAGTCGTTTGTCGATCGCAGCAAGGCGCTACGTATCCTCAGTTTCTATGAAACTGAAAAGATGGACTTTCTGAATTTCCAGGTACGTCACGAGCATTGCATGACTACGAGGGGATATAGCCAAGTTGCAGTTAGGTTTTAACCAACTCAATATCACAGGTTGTGGATCAAGAGTCCGCAAGGTTGAATCTGCCTAACGAGATTTGTATCCCCATTTCCGGCAATCATGTTACTATGTGTAAATTCTCAAACTCCCAGGCTGGCCTGCGAAAGTTCCGGAGTGTCTCGAATCATTTGAAAAACATGGCGGAGGAGTTAAATGCCACCGAGGTTTCCCACATTTCGAGTGAGCCTCAGCTTTGGCAGATACATGTTCGAGCATAGCTAAAAGTGGCTGTAGGCTTGTCCGAACCCGAACAACGTGAGTGTCTTCGCGGTTTTTATCACGAGAACTACGAGTCGTATCGTAATAGAAATCCCGATCGGATTGCTGGTACCTGCGAGTGGTTTTTGCGTCATCCAGAATATCGGAACTGGAGGACTAAAGAGTCCTCCGGCCTACTCTGGGTATCGGCAGACCCTGGATGCGGAAAATCAGTCCTGGCAAAATTTCTGGTGGAGCATCTGAGAAAGCCAGAGTCCAAACAGGACCACCCTGAGCTGCTGTGTCACTTTTTCTTCAAAGACGACAGCAATGAGCAACGCAGTTCCGTCCTTGCGCTGCGAGCACTGCTGCATCAGATCTTCTCCGACGATAAGGCCTTGCTCCGGCATGCATTCCCTGTTTTCGAGTCTAAAGGCATGGCAATGTTCCATGACTTTGAGAGCATGTGGGATATTCTATCCAGCGTCGCGATGGATCCGGAGGCCACCAGTCTACTCATCGTTCTGGACGCACTGGACGAATGCGAGACGGCATCTCAAATGAAGTTGTTAACAAGTCTCAACAAGCTATACAACCACAAGGCTGTAAGAAGTGAAAAGCCTTTTCTCAAGGTGATTCTTCTCAGCCGTCCAGAAAATAACATCAAATGCTCCTTTAATAACAGCGTAGAAACCGTCCGGCTACGTGGCGAAGACGAGACGGAGGCTATTAGCGGTGACGTAGAACTAGTCGTCCGCAGCCACTTTGATGAACTAGAGTTTCAAGGCCTGCCACGAGATTTTCTCTCAGAGCTACAAAATTCTTTAATTCAGAGGGCGGATCGGACGTTCTTGTGGACCACATTGATGATTCGGCTTTTCAAAGACGCTGCAATTTCGGGGGCTTCGCAGAAGGAACTGCTAGAGATACTGGAAAACCGCGACATCTATGCCATCTATTCGAAATTGCTCGAAAGAGCCACGCATGTAGATCGATCAAATAAGCTTCTCCAGTTAGTTCTAGCAGCTGCGCGACCGTTGAGTCTCGACGAGCTCAACATCGCATTGGTCGTTAGTCCACAGCTGCTCACCTTTACGGAACTCCAGGCGAATCTGAAACATCCTATGGAGAATTACGTCAAATCGACGTGTGGGCATTTTATCCGCATCATCCGCTCTGGAGTCTTTCTCATTCACCAAAGCGCTCGGGAATTCCTGCTCCAGCGTCTGCCAGGGGGAGAAGCTGCTCTCGGAACCGTGCCCCATTCACTGATCTCCGAGGAGTGCGACAGCACTCTCCTCAGAAGTTGTATGTCATACCTCTTTCTCATGGTGGTTGCTGCAGACAGAGAACAGCATACCAATGAGTTTGTTGACTACGCAGGGACCTACTGGCCCCAGCATCTCAAAGATACAAATGACGAAATCTTTGACGAAATTGTGGATGTAGTCCTTGGGGAAAGCACGAAATCACCTAAACACGAGCATCAGTGGCTACTCGTACATGATGTCATCGTCCAAATCGACAACTGGAGATTCTTCTCTACTATGGTCCCATGCACTCAGCAACTAGCTATCGATCAGATGCTTGATAGGCTCATTATCCGCCTTCTAGGCGATGAGAGAGTTGATGTGGAAGCAACTGACTCCGATGGGAGGGCTCTCCTTCATCATGCATCCGCCGTCGGATCTCCGAATTTGGTGACAACGCTAGTCGATAAGGGCCTCAATGTCTCTGCTTTGGATAACAAAAACAACACGCCATTGCATCTTGCATTCACAGGCCCCCAATGGGGCGAGAGCTCGGATGACGGTGCTGGTAAGCAACGTACTATGCTTTACGACAGAGAACGCAAAGAATATGCCCAGCCCAACCCTCCGCAGATGCTCAGCGAGACGAAGAACGGATTACGCAAGTCCTTTCGGAGGAGATGCCTTGAAGGGCGGGAAAATGATAACGAGGATGATAGCGAGGACGACAGCGAAGACGTTAATGAAGAGTCTGTTTTAAGTGGACAGCAGTCGCCTTGGGTCACAGGGGACATTATGCATCTGCTGGTTTCCCAAGGCGCTGACATCAACGCCACCAACTCCGCAGGCGACACGCCGCTGCACTTGGCGATTGAATGCCGCGCGCCCAAGGCCACATCATGGCTACTATCTAACGGCGCCCAGGTGAACGCTAATAATGCGAAGCAGGAAACGGCTCTGCATTCTGCTGTTGATACCGGAAGTGCCAGTACCATAGAGGAGATCCTCAATTACAACCCAGACCTAAGTCGGCTTAATTGCAACGGGGAGACAGCATTCCAGGTCCTGAGAAGGCGACCAACAATTGACTACAGCATAGCGGGGCGACTACGAGACGAGCACGAAAATGTAGACCTCTAGGTCTAGGACGGCAAGGGCAAGGTTGTGACTCGGTACATAGGGATGTAAACGAGGGAGTTTAAGAGGGTCTGTTGGAGAGGCATTACACATTTATTATTGCTTTTACAGAAAATTTATCGTCCCTCATGGACTTATCTTATGATGAAAAACACATTTAAGGCCAGCTATACCCCCCTGGTGAACATCGGCAAGCAATATCAGGTTGCATTAACCTGCGGACTTGCGGATGTGTGTTGTGCGTCAGCGTGCGGCGTGTGGCGTGTGGGCTGTGGCGTGGCGTATGGATGATTTCGGGCTCGCAGCATTGGACAAATTTAGGATGGGAGGGCCTCAGGGGAGCCGCAGGACTTACCCCACACCACACGAGAGGTTTGAACGGTTTGGTGACACCGACTCCGGCCAATGTACTAAAATATAACTTAAATAGCAAATCCAGATATTCCCTTCTCTTCACACTTTCCTTTCATAACACAATCAGCTCGCTCTGGTCCCTTTCTCTCCCTTACTTCTGCCAATACTACCCACATATATCATTGTTCAATCCGTCTACTTACAGGCCGCTGTCCCTGCCAAAAGATGGCTCCAGAGCCCGCGGCTACCGACGCCACTCCCCCCGAGATCATCCCGGGTATCGTGGGTGTGCTCATAGGCCAACCTAATTTTATCCTCAGCGTCCGGAACTTATTTGAGCGCTTTATAAGGCGAGAATGATAAGGTACCTCCAGCCAAGCAAAGTTCTAACCTTGATTTTTTCACTGGCGGTTGTGTTGATTGCAAAACGAACAATCAATGCTGACCTGTTTAAGCCTCGCCCCTTTAACGGTGTAACCTCCACCTCAAGCGACCCGGTCCCATTCTGTACGCAGACGGGCCAAGCAACCAACCACCCGTGGCTGATGACAGTGCCGATCCTCGAGGTTGCTGGTGCAATAGCCACTTTTATGAGACGAAATGGCACTAGGTGGTATTTATAAACATTTGCAAGACCAAGGACGCGAAGGGAGTAATATACATTATATATTCTGTATAGATATGTGTGTCAATTCTGGCTGCAATCAATAGGCAATCGTTAACAGCTGCTCAAAAGTCAAAATTCATGCTACAGTTGCATGTCGCAGTCCACTGCCATTGGCGACAATGAATCGCTACTTAATTGAGAGCAAAGCAAGTGCTGCATGTGTACTCCGTACGGCGTACTCCGTACAGACTATCGTAACAGGGTGTGGCGCTGGATCTTCGGCAAGCAACACGCGGCTCGTAGGAGACCCTGCCCTACCTAAGCTGTTCACCTAACACGACTTACGGCATTGCTGGAGAGAGATCACCGATTGCAAATCCTCCAGTGAAGTCCTGCGGCTAATGACAGTGTGACTGCGGCCGCGAATTTCCCGACCCGCACCGATATAGTACTAATACATGAACAATAAGCACGAGCTATCTGGGTACTTGCATTTTTTACTTGCATTTTTCGGTACACAGCCCACAACAGAACGCACGGTCCATTGGACGGGAATGTTTTTTTTGTGGAGATGCCAGGCGACATATAATCCAACCCTTGAAATTATTAACGACCCGCGACAAGCAGGAGATAAGGAGCCAATTGAAAGTATTTATTTAAGACATTCCAAGGAGAGTGGGTCAAAAGCTACTAGAACCATTTGCCAGAATTTTGCAGGGCTTTCCCATACTATTTTTCGTATTTTCTTAGCAAAAGTGGATAATACACGCTCTACCACAGCGCTTCTACGTACCAAGGTGGCGCACTGGTAGATGTTAAAGCAGGACCTGATTCCCTGTCACGGGTGGTTAATAATTCAAGGGTCGGATTGTAATCATGAATTGACAGCCACACGACAATACTTTTCGATGCGATTTATTTAAGTACTCCGTATACCCAAGTGATTCCTACCGTCAGGGTTTCCTTTCTTCTTCAGTCTTCATCTAAATTCACTATCCCCTCATACATTCTTCTCTTCTTTATCGTCTTATCGTCCGCTTTCCTCAGGCAAAAAACAATGGCCCTAGAACCGTCGCCCGAGACTATCGTGGCCATCGTGGGTGTCCTGATCAGCTTACCTAATTTCGTGCTCAGCGTCTGGGGGTTGTACGAGCTCATTGCAGGAAGAAGACGAGCGACACCCCGTGAGCCAAGGTTAGTCCAGACTTGTCTCAACTTTTTCCTTACTCGTTGTGCAGGATTGCGAAAAAAATGTTGCTGATTATGGTGCCCGTTCGGTTTAGACCACGGTTCCCCAATAATGACTACGGCAGGGCACGTACGGAGCAAAATCAGAAGGTTGCGACAAGGCAAGCTGTGTCGGGTGCTGACGACACTGCCAACCACCAGATTGCTGGCCCAACGGAGACTGTGTAAGGGCCGCTGCGCTAGCGACCATGTCACACGAAAGCCAGCGATGGCGGGTTCGTTTGTTTGAGGGAAAAAAGAAGGTTTAGTTCTGGTACAGGAGCACTTGTCATGATATGTACGAAGCCGGGGACATGAGGCGAGCGATATGGATATTATGTTATGCAATTTTGTCGTATTTACTTTAATAAATTTAAGTCATACTGAAGCAAGTATCAATATCAGTTGGATGGCTGCTCCAGTACGGAGTACAGCGAAGAGGTGAGCATGCAACAGATCCTGATTGAAGACGGAACTGCACCATGCAAGCCCGAAATCCATGAAGAGCCGACCATCTCTTTATTAGCGACTGTAAGGCTTACCTCTCGTACCGTGACCCACAGACACTCATAGAGAGGGCTTTGGTGGCACTAACACACTAAAATACTACGTATCGTTCTGAAGGCAGAGCTGTTAGGGCTGTAGTACGTGCAATGTATTTTCTTGTAGCACGTTTGCTTGCGGGGTACAATACAACCCTTGAATCATTAACCACCCTGACCTGACAGGGGCTCGCAGCTGCGGGGTACATAGTATATATTAGCGGGCAGAATAAGTACCCTTTAATGCGCTCCTTATAATTTGCTGCGACCCCCTGTCCGGCGCGAAAAGTGAGCCTTAAGGTCGCCAAAGAGATAGAACCGCCACCTTTTGTCGGCTCTACCTTGTAACGAACGCTACTGGCGCAAGAAGCCGGTCGCTTAACTGCTTAATACCGTACGAATCAGACACTAGTTAACTAGTTACTCCGTAATCCACGATCCAAGATTTGAGCCGAGATGTTACCGGCCGGGGCATTTTGTTGGAGACGACCTCCTACTCCGTAGATTCCGAAGGAGCTCACAGAATGTATCGAGGACTCGCTTTTGCCCGCTTTTGCTCGCTTTTGCTCCTGGTGACTTCTAGTGACCCGCGTAATCAGCCGAAACCTAGCAACCCAAAACGCCCTACAACTCGTTTCACGATATTATCGATGAATTCTAAGCTGCTAGAACACCATGATAACCCTCTGGAGCGGCTTGCGGAGTCCGGCCAAGTGGCTCAAATCACCACATTCGATGGAGAGGCCATAATTATTAGTGAGGCAGATAGCTTACGGCTGATACCACCGAAGTGACGATGCCCTCGATCGGCGGCCACGCAAATTGACCAATTGGGGGCTGCCTTGAGTGCGATGTAGCTCTTTTTCAAGAAGGGACTTGCAATAACTTTTATCACCATAGAAAATAAGCTGTAAATGAAGTACCTTTAATTTCCTTCACTCTATCGGTTGCCGGCCCCACATAAGACGACCTCTTTTCCTCAAGCACTTCTCTACATTAGGGAACGGAAGCGTCGTAGCTGGCAATCTTACGGAATTTGCGGATTAGCTGCGTTGTGCTTGCCAAGGCAGGAAAAAGTGACGTCGAATATCTGGCGGTATGGCGGTGTTGGCTCTGGAGGCAGGTGCGTTACCACTGCCCTTCCGCTCTACTCCGTATGGTTTTTCCATTTCTGTTCCGTGCCACACCGAAAGCACTTCCCCTTTCCCGCATTCGACTCCAGCTCCGCGGCTCGGCATACCACCACCACCCATGGTACGCCTAATTTTTTTGTGACTGGACCGTATGTGTGTATTTGAAGTATTCTTGTTCACTTTTTTCCAGCTGCCATCACCCGTTGATATTGTATTTGGGCCTCCTCTACATTGGCTCGACGGAGTACTACCTACGTCGTCATTTGTCGCATGTGCATAGTTGCGCAAGCGACGGACAAACCAGACCAGACGGTATCAGACAAAAGCGCCGGAATCGAAGTCTGAATCGACATTTTATAGTTATTCACCGCGTGGCAGCTCGGCATCTCCGGCCGCTTTGGGACACCCGGAGAAGTAAGGTCCACAGTAGAGGGGCACTACTGGGGCGCTAGTCTAGGGGAACCTTCGAAGATGGAGTCAATTGGGCGCGTTCTGGCTCAGTCTCGTCTGGTCTGCGCCCGACAGGTCGTGGACAAGTCAGCCGCAGGCCCTTGGAATTGATGACCGTGGCACTTCAATTGTACATAGTGCTTTGTACATCATCCACCACTCAAGCCTACCATCTTACAGATCAGTCTTGCAGAAAGCCCGCTCATCCTACTTAATACGAAAAACCCGGCAATTAAACTTGCCTGCGACACACTCGCATCCCAGAGTTTCATGTTTGGACAAGATACTGGACCCCTCCACAATCTTGGTTGACTTTCACACCGCGACGAAGACGAGCATGGTGTTGTAGATGGCTTTTGTTTATGGCGACTTATCGCGGCGACTATCACGGCGACAAAACCACACCATGACAGACACAAATTTTGCCCCATCTACTCCACAGGTTTCCACGCGGCGATAGTACCGACAGCGCAGATGAATCGCGCCAGATGACGTCAACAGGTACGCAGGGCTGTATGGGCACATGCCCATACCTGGTGCAAGCCGTGTGGATACGGCCACAATCACATATGTAACCTCAGTGTATCCGCGCCGGGCCGGTCCCTCATAATGCCAGCGCTCCTTCCAGGGTCAAGGCTTTTCGATACTCTAGTCGCCTTTGCATTTGCGGACGCAGACTACGCGGACCCTGCCGGATGATACGACACTAGTCGGATCCGGGAGTGGTCTCTTGCTGTCTCGAGTATGCGACAAATAATACATTAGTGATTGAAGCGGCGGGTTGCACGCTCAGAAGGCTGGCCGACTGGCGTCGAGTCGCGTCAACGGGTGCTGCAACAATCGCTGTTGCTAAAGGGCGTTAGGGGTCTCTTTTTATTCCAAGCGCTCTCTGTGTCATATCTAGTCCCTGCCCCGAAGCTGGATGGCCAAGCTATTGAAACGGGCCCTGTTCATCGCGCCGAGAGTGGAGCCAAGGATCTTGAGATCAAGTCCGGCGCGCTGTGGAGATTGAAGCAGAAGTAGTATAGCTGAGTAGTGCGCGAGCGGGACGTAAAATAATAGCTTTCCCCGCATATTACAGGGCTAGCAGGGCTAGTGTTTTGAAACAAATTCCGTTGGCAAAGCGTCGACGATGTCGAGACTGTGCAATAAGGTCAATGGAATTCATATTAAGATGACCCATGGTGTTGGAACAATCTACCACTTGACTATGAAGCAAAAGTGTAGGCCTACAAATTCGCTCCAGTGGCTGTAAGTAGGGCTTATATTCTACGCAACACATGGATTATGCCTAAGGTGCTACTAGAACATTCTATTTACAAGAAACTAATCACTCTATATAGGACTCTTCATGCAGCCGATGGCTCGCCAGCCAACGCCGATCATTTATTTAAATTTTCCTACAGAGGCATCAAGATTGATACAGACCGCCGAAGCGTCTCCAATGGCTGATTATAAGCTTCAGTCGCCTCTTTAACGTCCTAAACGGGCTTGGGAGAAAGATGCCAGGACCTGAACAAGGTGAACGTTACACCGGGTTTGAGACACTCTCGCTGTCGACGCCGCTCGTACAAAACCGAAAAGGGAAAATTACCCGGCCATGCTTATTGTAATGTGAACGCAATGACAGGTTTTAAATGTCTTTGAAGAGTCACTTGAACTTATTCGAAGCGTCACGGTCTTCTGACGCCACCTTGGCTATCATAGTCGCCGCTGTCTTGCTGCCTCCATATCGTCTGGCTACCTCTCCAAGCGCCGCCGCCTTCTTTTGTATAAGCAGACTTTTTGTCCCGGTGAGTATTTCCATAAAACCTTGAGATAGAGTTTCCGCATCCCAGAGTGGCGCTATATTCTGGCCAGGCCATATGCCAATGCCTAGGTGCTCAGCCATTTGCGCGCAATCGTACGTGTCTGCCCACAGCGGAAGGATGACCTGAGGTAGTCCAGCACTGCAGCCAGTTATTATCGCTTTGGTCAGAAAACTCAACCAGGAAAAACTCACAGAATCGCTTCTAAATAACTGTTGGCGCCTCCGTGATGAACAGAGACGCATATATCTCCAGTTAAGAGGAGCGATGCTGGATCAGTTTTCAGCCAATCGACAATTCGAAGTCGATCCTGCTCAATATACTGCGTCGCAACTTTTGAGATAATACTAAATTCGTCCAGTTTAACAAGCTTCCAGAGAACTTGAATGTCGGTTTTCTGCAGGACAGTAACAATAGCTTGAAGCATGATGTGTGCCCTTTGTCTATTATATTTTGTAACGCTGCCGAGGTTGATTAGCATCGTGCGTCCTTTGCTTACCCAAGTTGCAAGCTCTGCGTCCTGCGATGAGGCAGGTGCCACATCTATAACCATCGGTCCGCAGCATACGACATGCGGTGGGATAACATCGAGTGGAAATCCTGATTCGGGAATGGCCATGCTCAATATCGGTATAGATGTATCGCCGGATCTTAGAGGATGAAGTGGGGACTTGATACCCTTTGTCGATAAATAAGCTCGCTTTGCCCTTAGACTGGGTGACGTAACGAGGTCGAAGAGCAGCCGAAGTTGTGAGTATACATTTGATGGGATCAGCTTCCACGGAAGTGGGAACGGGCTCCCCGACGCAAAACTAAATAGCGGTGCAGCATGTTAAATTTTAAACCCCTGAAGTTGCAGCGATAGATTGAACACTTACGCAGGATATTTCCAAAGTGCTGCGCCTCTCGGTTGTACATCCGACAAAACGCCATGCAAAGCATTAGGATTAAGAACAATACGCCGCCGATTCATATTCCTGGCCGCGTCCAAAGCCGGGTGAAACAGCGGGTCAAGAATAACAACAGCAGGATCTACTTCTTCAATGATGGTGCAAAGTTGCGAAAACATGTTCCAGTGAGATGCTGCATCCCACGGGACCAATAGTAAACCCAAATCTTGAACGAGGCTCCTGATTGCCGAGTGACCTGGGGGGCCCCAGGCAAGCGAGACATCCGGAGGCCCATCGCTAACTGCCTTACTGCTGGTTGCATTGGTTAAGACTTGACTAACGGAAGTTTTGTAGTCGTCGCCCGTAATCTCGTGGAAGTGAATCATTTGGCATTCTGGATTTTTTGCCCGTGCGTATGCGGTAATGCGTGATGTGGCCGCTATCAGCTTCGGGAATGAGCTGTAGTGGACTTCAACTTCTGGATGGTTCTCGAGGAGAGAGGAGCAAGTCGCGACATGGGCGTTGGACAGCCCATTTGCGCTGTCAGTGATGAAAAGAACGACGTTCCTCTTACCGTGCTTGAAAGACATGGCTTAGCATTAATGCACTAGTAAAGTCTTTGAATGGATGCTCTGTAATGTGCACGGCATGTACATTGCATAGAAGACAATATGATGACTTTGCATTCAAGAATCTACAAATATTAGACGGGAAAGGGGGGAGGAGTCAAGGAAGAGGTATTTGTGCTGCTAAAAGGCGTTGTGTACTACCGGATAGTTTAATTAACTATTTACGAGAAGCTTGGAGCCCGCCAACGGCGATGAGAATCATAATGATGAAGCTTCGGACCGCACGGCACCGCCTGGGAGACTGGATCCATAAAATTTCCCCAGCGCTTTGTATTATCAGACGGAACAAAACAAGTTGACATGTGACAGCAAAATCACCAAAGAACCTGCCTAATTAGTAAGCTGGTGTGGCCTGACGCCCCAAGCGGCCACCCCCGTTATCTCGTATCCACGATTGTTTCCTGAAGCAGCAGGCGCAGCGAGCAACACCTAATTACACTACTCCGTACTCAGGCAGTATCTACCGTAATGGGGTCAATCCCAGCTTCTGACCTAATCACCACCGCGGAACCACCCTTGTTCAAATCGCTCCCGTCACGGGCCCTGTTGCCGGCTAATATCCCCTGCACTCCGCGGCAAGCAGAGAACTGTCGGATAGCTCGGCTGTGTGTGTGAGTGTATGTGGATTACTCCGCATACGGTCAGTGCAATAAGGATTACGAGGTCTCTGGGCACAGGTCAGGAATCCGAGACCAGGGCGTCTCGGAGTGTAGCGAGGAATTCTTCTTTCATTCTCGCCGAAACATAGATCTCTCCATCAATGCACAAGAAATCGAATCTCTCCGGTTGATTCCGATAACAACCAGACAAAGGCAATTGCCCTCACCATTGTTGAAGCTCAGGACCTCTTCTACAACCGATACAATAATCTACACTTATTTCCATATTAGTACATGCGGATTTACTCTATACTTTTATCCGCGAGATTCAGTTTCATAAGTATCTTGCTCAATATTATCAGTCGCACAAATCTTGAGATTTTGACAGTGACGAACACGTAAAGAGAATGACAAATGCGTCCGACCTGGGCTGATTAGAGGTATGCTAAGCCTATGCGGCCGCTGCTGTCCTCTATATAGCGTTGTGCCGCGTGATTCTTCCGCTAGGTCACAGGCGTCTCACTAATAAGTTAATACAAATTGGAACACTTGATATATAGCCACCAAGAAGAAGAGGACAGCTACTGAAAGATATATTGCAAAAAATTACAAGTAATACATGGTACCACCATCTCCGACGGTTCCGCCAGGCGAGGTCGACGAAGATAGGGTCAGGAGGGCAGTATAACAATGGAAGGAAAAACTTGAGAACTTGGAGAGTGTCACGACTGGGGCTCTGATATAACAGAGTGAAGGACAAAACTTCTTATATATTTTGTTGCTTGGTAGTGACGAGGTAGCACCCCATTATCGACGTCTTAATCTCTGACCCTTACTATAGATTTGGTCCTCCTCCTCTACTTATGGTCGCTACTAAACCCGCAGTGACGAATGTGCTAGCTGCATGTTACTCTCCCCCGATGGCCATGGGTGCATTGCTAGTTCTACAGCTCGGCGCCCGTCATCGAGAGTGGTGGTCTCTGAGAGAGAGCGTGTGATGAACACCTCGGCTCTGGTGGGTCCTGGCTCTGTAGAGGTGCAAATACGCGCTCCCCGCGGCGTGTGCTTACTTAGCCAACCCCACCGGCACCTAACGCGAGGGCAACCGGAGGGTTCTATGCTCGTTAGTTATCTAACTGCCCTTTCAGGAATGTGTTTGTCTGTTTCTGGTACCATGTCACATGTGCCACGCTCAGCCATGTCTTATTAAGCTGCATGTGCAGAGACTGAGCATCTGTTTTCTATGCATCTCTCTTTTTCAACTGGCCTTGTGGCTTAAACGGCCCAGCTCTATTGCTGGAAAATAATAACGGTAAGAGTGAACAAACAAATAAAAGAGGGACTGCCCCCGCCGCCTTGCGATAACGCTTTGATTTTCCCGGCGCAATCATAAGTAACTTGCGTCAAATACCGAACGTCTTTCATACCACTTTCATGATGAAGCTTGTGGCTGTCGCCGCTATCATGGCTGCCGCCGTTGCCGCCCAGTGGGCTGATATAGGCGTGGTTCAGCAACGTCTAGAATGCGTGGGAGGCTGCACTGACAAAGCTTTGGGGAAAGCTGGCTGTAGCAAACTCGATCACCTGGACCAAAAGTGTCTCTGCAATCACTTTGATGAAGTAGCGAGGAGCTCCTCGCCGTGCATCGAAGCTTGTGGCATGGATCCCAACGGTAAGCTACCTCTGCACTTATAATATAGACGACCGTTGGTTGTGAGAATATATATACAATATTAACTCTCAATAGCTTGGTATCAGGTAATAAAGCAAGGCTGCTCTTCTAATAACTAGGGATTGGAATTATACGTGTTTTGTCCCTAGAATAGCTTTTAGTTCGTCCTTTCTACAATATTATTATCTCGTTAACCTTTGAGCCTGCTTCTGTACATCTCTGTGAAGTGAGCGAACAAGAACATGAATTCAGCTACCCAAGGTCGGAAAATAATGTCTAGCATCTAGCGTCTACAATTTTGTGTTTACTGTGTTCCTATATTGCACGCAAGGTGTGTCTGCCAGTTGGCTAAATCCTTTAACTCCTCTACATCATTGTCCTCAATGCTCCTCCACTTCAAGTAAAAACACTAGACAACTTCATGTTACCCCGCTTTTAATCTAGCCCTTTGTGCTCTTGCCCCTCCAGCCGTATAACTACCTAATTGACACTAGTTCCAAGACATTCATCGGCGTCTTATGCAGCGTCTTTGGAGTTCATGAAAGGAAAGCCTAAACCGCCGAGTTCACTACAAAGTCGTAGCACTGATTTCTGCGAGTCTTAACTTCCTAGTCAATGGCCCTTCTCCTGAAGGTAATTGCCGAGCCAATGAAATACCTTGTTATTTGACCTGTGATTATCACTCATATAAAATCCCACTCTATTCTAGATGTTACAATCCTCTAGCATATGCTGAAGAAGCTTCCGTTGCATCAGAGCCTAAAAATTCAACACATATGCCGAGGAAAGTTTTGTGATTTAGAGCAGACTAGACATCCGCGGAGAGAGAGTGTTTCCTTGGAGTGCATTGCAACTTCCTTCGCAGCATGTTTTTATGCATACAAAAAGAATTAGAGATAAGCTTCTGTATAGGGCTACGAAAAGACTAATGATGTTATGTGCCACAGGATTAACATCAGAAATGAGCATAAAGCTCTAGCCAAATGCTATAGTTGCAAGAGAGGTTGCAGATAGTGACGAGCTAAATAAGTGCTTCTAGCACTGCTTTGTGATTAATAGCACGTCTTAGTGTTTCCTCTTGCTTCGCTAGCTATTCGCAGCATATATCTCACCAGCCTTGGGGAAAGCATCGTAAATGAGATAGTCACGTTGTCTCTTACCCCGCTGATCATGTGCTCTAAGCTCTATGTCGAGTGTCTTGAGCAAGTGATTCCAAAATTTGTTAAAATAGTTATATAGCAAGTCGGATTTGCACAATCTATACAGTAGTATATCTGTCACAATGTGAGCAGCTATGGATATCTGAATGTGTGGAATTGTCCTTGTATTCTAGCTAATTGACGAGGAATTAGACCTCTTCTTATAGTACAATTCTATCTATGCATTTGTAATCATCGAATTGATAAGCAGCTTTGAAATCAGCTAATTGTCAGCATATTTGCCATCTTCGTCAGCGGCTTGATAAGCAGCTAATTCTTGACAATATCTTTTCATCATTGCGAACGCAACGAGAAGGCTCTAAATTAAAGGCTCAAAGCCTGTGACCAAGTATTTGCGGTTATTTTCCGCTTCTGAGCTATGCACGCTTTAGCACCGCTTGTAAAACGACTACTAGTGCTAAAGATTAAGGAAGAGCATAACTCCCTTACGACGACTCATAGCCCCGCAGGGTTGGTAGAAGGAGAAGTCTTCAGAGAGGTGATATTACACAGCGCCGCGGCACTCCATTACGTTGACCAAGAAGCGGAGAATTATCAATGTTTCCATCCATTACTGTAACAAGTACCAGGCTACACAACGAGCAGTTGCATTGTTTTTTATCTTGAAGTCTTCAAAATGCTTGAGCAAGGTGTCCACGTGGTAGGAGAATGAAAAACCTTGAACTGTTCTATGGGTAATTATTAAGCAAGATGTAACACGGCGTTAACTTTTTATATTCTGTCCTACTGTACTCCTAGTTACGACTATCAAGATAAGCCTTGATGCTAATACCTTAAAACCCCGGCGACACCAGCGCTGCTTTGGCGACGTCACCCTAACTACTTGCAGTTTGCAGCAGAGAACGCATCTTTGGCATCTGCAAGAACGTCAAGGATTCCCTGAGCGACCTTCGTAGCAACGGATTGAGCGATCTGAGGAACCTTGCCCACGGTTGTTTTAACAAGCTGCTGACTGTCGCCATTAATAGTCTCAATCTGCTGTGCAAAAACACCGCATAATCCCGCCTGAACAATTTGAGCTTTCTGTCCCTTTATATCGCTGACAAGGGTTTTTGCATGTGCCTCAACAGCCTGAACGGGCTTAATAATTTTAATGGCCTCGATAAGGGTGAGCGGAGTTGATGAAGAGACAGTAGATGTGCCGCCGGTGATAGCAGCAATCAATTTGTTGGATGCATCGAGGAGGCCTCCGAGGTTGCTGCAGCATGACTTGACAGCAGTATCAAGATTGTCAATGCCAGTCTGGACGCCGGTCAAAACATCAGTGACGGTTTTTTGGTCGCGAGGCACCACAAGACCCTGGGCCAAAGACGCCACGGCGAGCAAAGTAATAGTGGTGGGCTTCATTTTTGCAAAGTGCGGAGAAAATTGTGTTAAATAGAGGGTATAGGATATAAGAATGTGAGAGGCTGATGATTATGCGATGATTATCCAACAAAAGAACGCGGTAGTATTGCAGGTTTGGTCTATATATGTGATTTGCTAAATTACTACCACAGTTGTCCATATTAATTGATACTTTGCCCTACTTGCACCGTCTGCTGTGTTACGTGCCGTGGAGTTGATGCCAGCGCTCACGTTCTATTCCGCCGGCTTCTAACTTCAGACATTTCTGTAAGCACATGTGCCGTTTAAACTTTTGTTTGCAGATCCACGTGTCAGATGGCGTCCGTCGGCACATGCCCCAATGCCCCGGATTCTACGCTGTCACTAGGCGTTGGCGTGCGCTAAGCTATATCTGGGATGTCACTGCAGCGAAGCCTGTCTTATTTTGGCAGGCTGTTCATTTACCCCAACTTTTCGTGCGAACTGGTGGGCATCGAAAGTTTAAATCAGGAGATATCTGGTTTGTCTCGATTCAGCCCCAGGACCTTGGTACCAAACTATTTTGTGAGATTCCGCTGAGAATCACGCTGCACAGTAGCCAATGCAGTAATAGCCGAGGCAAGCGAGCACAAAGCACGGGTGTGTAACATTTTCGAAGCGCGGTTGGTGGGATATTTCATTAGCTACCTACCCTTGTTAATGTATTTAGCCGTCGTACACGTTAACTTTGCTACAGAATAGTAGGGGTGGCATATGGCTCACCTTGGCGATAGGTATGAGAAGCACACACACGGCGTTGTCGCTACTATAGGGGTCCTTCTTCCTATTTAAACCCAGCAGTCAGTGCTTGATGACAATCATTTCTCTCTACAGCAATTTTTCTCCCCTTTCAGAAGTATTCACATCTCACACTTTCCAAGTCAAGCACCAAGAGTTCATCAACGCCATGCTAGTCAAGTCAGTCCTAGGAGCGGCATTTTTTGCTGTGACCACCCTAGCGGACCTTACTAGTATTAACAATGCCCTTATCAAAATTAACAAAGATATTGGCTCCCTGGACAACACTATCAAGAGTTGGGACGGCCAACTATTTAGTGCCATACCTATTCTTTTGCAGTCATGGGGTCTAGAGGGCACTATTAAAGACGCCGCCAAAACCGCATCAGCTTCAACTCCACTGAACTTCGACGAGACTCTTGTTATTGCCGATTCCACCGCCGATGTGGCCATTAGCGCACACACAATTCTTGCTAATATGGTGGCTACTAAGCCTAAGTTTGATAAGATTATCGTTGGTTCCCTTTTTGCTCATGGTATTTTGAAGAACCTTCGACAGGAAACTACAACTCTGGCTACGGCTATTATTTCAAAGGTTCCTGCGGAGCTACAGCCGATTGCTAAAGAGCTTGTGGGCGGTATTGATGCCGACTTTGCTGCTGCCGTTCAGGCCTACGGAGGTTAGATTGGGATGTACGCGTGAGGCGTGGTATGTTCGGGGGGCTGGGACGGGAGGAGGGATGAGAACAGTGAATGATGGACTAATGGAACGGTGTACAACGACGTAACTTGCGGCCGTCTACAAGGCCGTCTAGCTTGAAAAGAGTCAAAAAATATCCTTGTTTGCATCTATTCCAATTCTCCTCTTTGGTGACTTCTATTAGTGGCGGGCCAACCATGTAAGCTTGATATTCACTTTTGCCTAGCGTAGTAGTAAAGCTGTTTGAGGCGGATCGTGTCATTGGGACGTAAGATTTTCCATTTTATACTTAGTCAGCCTAACGCTGACCACTCTTGGTTATTAATTTAAAGCCCACAAGAAATAGCCTCTCAAAATGAATGGCCTCGCTCTCCTCGCCGTATTCGCCGTCACGGTCGTAGAATACCCTGTACTCAACTTTGCAGTTGGAGCACTTCTTAGGCACGCCCCTGTCGGACTTGACAGGATAATCCCAGAACGCAAGTGCTTCAGCCCAGTAGGCGCTTCTCAATGCTGTCTTGTACTAGGTTCATATATAGCCATATCTATGGCATTTAAGCATTACCTCAGTCAGCACAACCTTCCGTTCAATTTGCACTGAAAATTCTCTTCTTTCCATATTAAACCTTTATCGACAACGTTGTCGGCGTCTTAAGGTCTCGTGAACCCCATGTTAACTGAGATAGAAGTGTTCGCTACAGATATCCTCGTGGGCCATTTGACGTGTTTTGTTCAATCACTAAGAATAAACCGGCTATTTCCCTGCAAGATATTCTTTCTAATGTCTCCAAATTCGGCTCATATCCATCGAACCGGTGCGGATTCCATGAATGAGAACACCACATGTATGGTGCGGGCGGTGCTACGTCACCAAGCTGGTGCTTCCCCAGATTGTCTATCGAAGACAGATCGTATCGGAAAAGGCCCGGTAAACTATTCACCAGAGATACAGTCTCGACTCTCATAAATTAACAACCTCTACTTCCAATGGTACTGTTTCGTTTATTTTGAGGTACATTGAAAACATTAGGTTTGCACATGCTTATGATATATCGTAATTCGACGAACGAACCGGAGAAACCCGGAGTCTAAGACCGCGGCCAAGGGTGTTTTGTGACAATTATCTGTATTTGCGAGTGCCTGTACAGTCTGGCTTTCGAAACATTGCGACCTACAAGCATGACAAGACCCGCCAGAACACGCCAAAGACAATCTTGTGGGTCAACAGTACATCATAGACACATTGTTTCTAATCTTCATCACCACGCATTCCTCAGTTCCACTGAATACACCAGTAGTAGTGCTGATATATAATGCATGCGCCACATTACATTTGAGAGCATATTTCCTCAGCAGAACATGTGCAGGCTTCTGTATGGCCGAAAATGTCATCCATTGAACTATGAGAGGGCTGAATTGCTACTCTCTCAGCAGATGAATCCGTGCGCCATAATACTTCTGGGTCTGCAGGGGTAAGCATTCCAGGCTATAACCCTGCGTAGTAGTTAAGAACTGAACCGAAAATTCGTACTTTTATTAAACCTTGATACGTTCCGTCAGTCTACTTCCCTTGCGTTTCCCTCTACCTGCAAGTTCCTAAGCTTTTGAGTCCTGCCCGACATGAAGATCATATTCATTGCAGTCACAGCCTTTGCCGGTTGCGTAAACGCAGGCATTCACAGAATCGAAATCCAAAAGGAGCCTCCTAAAACACACCTCGTATGCACATTACAATGAACTATTCCATTTTCGATATTATGTCTCGCTAATTCTTGTTGAAGAGTAGCTATTCAATTCAACAGCATGCCCAGCATCTCGATAATAAGTACCGCAATGCCCACCCTCGGTACCCAGATGTCGACGCGCTAGAAGCGAGTAGTCGAAGTGGCCACCATAGCCCGGTCGCCGCATTTGCGGGAAATATGTGTTAGTTGGCAAAACTTTATCTCCTATCAAAGACAATTTTTTTTGGAACACAGCTAATATCCAGGCAGATTTCGCTTCTATTTCTGTTGGAACTCCGCCACAGAGCTTCCAGGTATTGCTTGACACCGGTAGTTCAAACCTCTGGGTTCCTTCTTTCGGATGTTCAACTGCCGCATGCCGCAGCCATTCCAGGTACAACTCGGGCATGTCGTCGACTTATAGAAGGAACGCATCAGCATTCTCCATTAAGTATGGCTCTGGAGCTCTTTCTGGCTTCGTATCTAATGATAACTTCGATATTGGCAATTTGAAGATACGTCATCAAGACTTTGCCGAGGCCACTAATGAGCCTTTTGAGTGGTTGAGTATTGTTCCAGATGGGATTTTCGGCCTTGGTTACGATACAATCTCGGTGAATCATATTACTCCCCCATTCTATAATATGATAAACCAAAAGCTTCTAGACAAACCCATATTCTCCTTTTACCTCACAATGAGTAATCGGGGTAGTGAGGTCATTTTTGGTGGTACAAATAAGAATCACTACACAGGCAAGATTCAGTATCTTCCTATTAGACGGAAGGGCTTTTGGGAGGTTGAAATTAGCTCTGTTACTATTCACAACGACTCTATGGGAATGGTTACTGGTGCTGTCTTTGACACAGGGACTTCTTTCATAGCAACACCTCGTGCCATTGCTGACTCACTGAATCAAAAGATTGGCGCTATCGAATATCAGGGAGTGTATACGGTTGACTGTGCGAAGATTTCGACTTACCCCGATGTCACCTTCAGCCTTGCTGGTTTCAATTTTAGCCTCTCTGCCCGGGACTATATTTTTGAGACGCCAACGCCGTCGGGGAACGCGTCTGCATGCGTTTCTTCTTTCATTGGGCTAGATTCACCATTATTCATCCTGGGGTCTCCATTTCTCCGGGCTTACTACTCTGTCTATGACCTTGGGGAAAATGCTGTTGGACTTGCTCCAGCTAAGTAAGAAGAAGTAGTAGCATACGTTAATTGATAGTGACTCGACTGGACATATTTTGTCGACCTAAAACACAAACCTCCAACCCATGTATACTGGTGTCTGACACAGAACCAGCAACGCAACTTCAATTTTGTAAAAGGTCTCGTTAGTGGCCTTAGGCAATTCGTAGGGACCTCATATGTGACGAGATCAAATGATGTAGCTTCCCGACTAAAGGTTATCAAGCTACTGTACACTTCAATAAAGCACTTCAATTATAA
The DNA here is from genome assembly GCA_032433595.1 of Conoideocrella luteorostrata. Classification (NCBI taxonomy): domain Eukaryota; kingdom Fungi; phylum Ascomycota; class Sordariomycetes; order Hypocreales; family Clavicipitaceae; genus Conoideocrella; species Conoideocrella luteorostrata. The sequence goes on from JASWJB010000089.1 coordinate 80,024, forward strand.
TAGGCACTGGGGCAAGGCTCCAAACAAAGACACAATTCTTGCGCGGAGGGGAAACTTCTTGGTTATTTTGCTACTGTTGCGGGCAGGATGAGACCCTTCTTATAGCTATATCTGTGGGTTGCACAGGGTGTGCAACAGATGATCTAGATCAACTGCTTCAAAATAGAATATATTCAATAAGTCAAGTAGGTTATCTAAGAAGGAAAAACAAGTCAAGCTATGATGCCTACGATATCCGTATAAATAGAGTGGCCGAAGGGTGACCACGTGACGATATCCGTGCTCTTATTGTGTGCTTGGCGGCGATATTCCAACAATATCATTTTGATCTGACCATTCGGTCAAGTCCAAACACTCAGGCTTTTTCCCACCTACAAAGTATTCGAGGCTCTTTATAACCTATGGTGCTCATTTGGACAAGCCTCTTTACTCAAGTTGTGCGCTGGATAGACATGCCTATACATTATGAGGATGACAGCTGCTGTCTCACTTCGTAACGAGCGAGCGACGAGGATGAGTTCTAGAGGAGTTTTACGCAGGAGCCTGTTTGGTTTACCTCAGCGAACGCTCCGCAGCGGGGTTATGTGGAGTCGGATTGTTGGGCAAGCCTTGGCGTGTTAGCCTATGGTGAACCAATCGAGAAGCATCAAGTAATGTGATTTTCTACATTCTACACCTGTGGCGGGGGATGCGAATATTAAAGGTCAGCATTAGTTGCTTCCGAGCGAAGACTGTTTTCGGGCCTTTCCTGCACTCTGCAAACCAATTCCAAAAGGCGCTAGCTGAGGCGCCTTCCCGCCAGAAGGTTCCTCCGCAGGCGCGGTGCAAAGGATGCAGATGAGCAACTCTGCAAGCTGCGCCGCCAAAAACCTCCCGCAAGCACAGCAGAGTGATATTGTGGGAGGAGTAGGTACGTGGCAGGAGCATGTACCATAATGATATATATATGAATACTAACCAGATTTTTAGGCTGCCACAGTGAATTGGCTGTCCTCAGTGATAATGACAAAGCCAAGGGTGCATCGCCTTTTACCTTAGTGAAAACGTACGAGACACCGTATGCCAGCCGATTCCATCGACATCCGTAGGCGCAGGGAAAGCTTCGGATAAGTTAATTATGCTGACGATACTACTGATAAAGGTCTTGTTGCCTGATATTGATGCTGCCGCTGCTGCTGCTGCTGATAATTTTACTATAATCTTATGTGATTTTTTTTTGGTCTCATTTTCCTTCGGGGGCCCTGCCACGGGCCGCCTGCCGCGAGCTTATGCCTGCGGCAACGCACGCCTGCAGCCGGCTTCTTTCATAGCACAGTCTCACCGCCGTTTTTTCCGTATCCCAGGGTTCCTCAACACCACATCTTCCCAATATAATACATCACGATACATCATAAATTCATTGACCAATGGCCCATTGATTTAACAAATTCATCCAATAGAGAGAGGCAGAAATTGGTCTCCACTTTGCACCAGTCCATTAAAGATGCAAAGCGGGAAGCTACGCTTCTCCTCGCTTTCCCTGATCGGGAGCCCCAGTCCGGCGGCTTCTGTGGTGTCCTCTCGCACTGATTAATGATGATCGATCACTTGGCACTTGGTAGCATTGCTAGCGCGGGTCTACACCAGGAGCTCCAAACAAGTTGGGTCTCACAAACCCTAAGCCAAGTATAATTATTTGAATTGTGCATTTTGATCGTTTTTCATCCAACGCAATTGCGCCATCAATAGTACCTTACAGTATTATGAGGAGGACTTGAGTCGCAACATTTCTGTGTAGGGTGCCAGTCTATTTTGACGTAGGGTTCGAACCTGGCCCTACTGCATGGAAGAGTCACGCCGGCATGCGTGCGCCATTGCTACGCGGCACGATATAGGTCTTCACGGCTTCAGTACTGGATGCCATGGCGAATCCCTTCCTTGTTGTACCAAGTACCGATGCAGGAGCCCCATTATAAATCTCAGCCTGCGAAAAGCCAGACGCTCTCGCGGGCGACGCTCAGTCCAGCTGGTGACTGCAGCTGCACCAAAGACCGTGTGGTACCTGCCACGCCCTGCCCCTCCCTCCGAATTCCGGCCATCAGCGCCCAATCAGTGCAAAGGGCTAGCCAATGTGGACAGTCAGACGCGACCCCTCTTGCCCTCCACCACGATTTGTGCCGCCATCGGCCGGATTCTTACGGCCTGACGCTGCCCCGCAGCTGCTAGCCACTATGCTCCGAAGGATGTCGTAATATTCCAACAACCTTTGCGGGGCCAGGATTTTTTGGTTGTGTTGCCCATTAATTCACGGTGCTCTTAAGCTCTCTCGGATTCCTCAACTTCTTCTCTTTGGATAATTCTTGACAATTGAGTGCCTACCACGAGATCCTGCCAGCTAAATTAATCCATTCCACCATGGCGCAACAGTATGTCCTATCCTGACACAATTGACGCATGCTATTCCACGTACTCACCCCGCCATTCAATAGATCTGTTTTGATGCTCGGCGCGGGCTTTGTTACCAGTAAGTTTTCATCATCAATTTGGAGCTATGCGACTCCTCAACGGCTGACTCCTTCAATTAGAGCCCACGCTCGATGTTCTAACCAAGGCCGGCATCCCGGTCACCGTCGGTACGAACTCCCCGCCCGTCGCCACGTACAAGTTTCTTGTGACAAATATGAACAACATTCACGTCAATTGAAATGCCCTTGCTGATATCAATTCTCCTATTCTTTGTTTTGTACAGCTTGCCGAACTTTGAAGACCGCTAAGGAACTTTCTGGTGACAACAAACTTGCCACACCAACCACGGTCGACGTCTTGAACGACGATGCCTTGGACGCCGAAGTTGCCAAGCATGACTTGGTCATCAGCTTGATTCCATACATCTACCACGTCAATGTCATCAAGTCCGCTATTCGCAAGAAGAAGAACGTTGTCACTACCAGCTACGTTTCCCCCGCAATGATGGAGCTGGACCAGCAGTGCAAGGATGCCGGAATAACCGTCATGAATGAGATTGGCCTTGGTATGCTACTTTATTCTTCAAAGCTACACGTATTATTCACACTAACCTTCGCTTTGCTGTGTAGACCCCGGCGTTGACCACTTGTGTACGTACACGGCCAGTTTGAAGGCGGCCCCATCCACCCCAAACACCACCACATTCACTGACCCGAACCAGACGCTGTCAAGACAATCGACGAAGTCCACGCAGCTGGTGGCAAGATCCTCAAGTTCCTCTCTTACTGTGGAGGTATGCACTTTTTCCTATTCTCCCTAGGAAGGCCGACTTCCCTGCGTGGATTCGCCACTGACAGCTAGCTTGACAGGACTTACTGCTCCCGAGGATAGCGACAACCCATTGGGCTACAAGTTTTCGTGGTCTGCTCGCGGATTTTTGCTCGCCTTGAAGAACCGCGCTGTCATTCTGCAAGACGGCAAGGTTGTCACCGTTGAAAGCAAGGATCTCATGGGCACAGCAAAGCCATACTTTATTATGCCGGGTTACGCTTTCGTTGCCTACCCCAACCGGGACTCCACCCCTTATTCCGAGCGATATAACATCCCCGAGGCTCAAACCATTATCCGTGGAACTCTCCGATACGCAGTCTTCCCTAGCGTGATCAAGACCTTGGTCAACATCGGCTTTCTAGAGGAAACGCCGGTCAAGGCGCTTGAGTCTCCCATCTCTTGGAAGGAGGCTACCCAGGCTGTCCTCGGAACCGCATCATCGGACCCCAAGGAGCTTGAGGCTGCCGTTATTGCCAAGAACAAGTTTGACTCAGATGAGGACCGCGACCGAATCCTCTCGGGTCTTCGATGGATGGGTATCTTCTCTAACGAGAAGATTACACCTAGAGGCAACCCACTTGACACACTCTGTGCCGTTCTCGAGCAGAAGATGCAGTTCGAGGAGGGCGAGCGAGACATGGTCATGCTTCAGCACAAGTTCTTAATCGAGCACAAGGATGGATCCAAGGAAACCCGCACGTCTACTCTCGTGGAATACGGAAACTCCACCTACTCTGCCATGGCACGCCTGGTCGGAATTCCATGTGCTGTAGCCGTTCAGCAGGTTTTGAACGGCACACTATCTGAGAAGGGTGTTTTGGCCCCGATGACTCCCAAGATCAACAACCCTATTATGAAGGAGCTGAAGGAGAAGTATGGCATCGAGATGAAGGAGAAGACTGTCCTGTAAAGAGATCAAGTGAAAAACAAATTAAAGCACTCGCTAAGCAAGAAAGAGTACGCTTGATCCAAAAGTTCATAGCCACAAAAGTTGATAGAATTGGCAAATAAAAATACAAGTGTGGATCAAATTCAGAGAAGGTCGCCATCCCCTTCATGATGACGCCTACAGTGCTATACCAGTTGACCTCTCATCGTCCGTGAAGAGGTCAGCTATTGCACCACATGCTAACTCCACCTCCGATTGCAGGCTCAAGTCAGGCTACCGAATGAACTGCATACATACAGATAAATTAGAGGGATGGTACATCGAACAAGAACAAATCCGGCTACAGTTGAGTTCACCAAGTGCGCTTATGTTGGCTGCGAAACGTTCCGATCGCACAGTGACCCCAATCACAATGACGCTGACCTGAAGACGGAGGGGGGCTAGTGGTTGACACGGGCGGCAGCTCTGGACAAAGTGCCTGGGCCGAGCCGACGTACGAGATCAGTCAATATTTATTGTAGAAGCCGCAGCTCTGTACGCGATGGTTGTGAATAGTATCTTCGTGCTCTCTGGCGCTGTTGCTAGATCACTTTATTCTGAGGCTACACAATGTTGGAACACAATACCAGCCTTTACAGCAAGGCCAGATCCGCTCATTGAGACTTGATCCTCCGCACGACCCGACACAGTCCCTCTGGAAGCATCATCCACCACAAACCGACGAGGCTGGCGTGTCGACGCCTCAATGCCGGCAGTTCAGCTTACCTGAAGCATGCCCTCTCGTACCACTAGAGAGGCGACAGCAGAACGCCCTATGAAGTCATAATCCACAGAGATGGCGGAGACTCCATCATGAAGATCACCAAGACCTTTACACGACATTCTACGCAAACTAGTCTTACCCAACGAGCCTCGCGTTATTTGAGCCGATGCGGCCTCATCAGCCAAATTAACTCCGGCACAAACAACAAAAAGGTGAGCAAATCCAGTTGATGCCCGATATTTCTTGCACGGCAGCCCGTGTCAAGTTAACTTGGGAGACGACACCGACGATGTGCCTCCCCGCTGGAGCTATCGTCCTCCGTAGCAGATTACACTGAACACATGGACAGGAACTGGTCATGGGGCACGAACATGGAGAAATTGGCCTGGATGTCGCGTTACGGAGTGGATTCATGTTGCTACCTCCGAAAAACAGGCGATGGTCAGCGCTGAGAGCATTCTTCCGACGCCTGGTTTCGACGCGTTTGGGTCATTGAAGAATGGCGCATGCGACCGATGTGCGAGTCCCGCGGCGACATAGAGATCGATTGGCGTAGGTTGTAGCTCGCTTCGAAAGCCTAAACAGAAGCCTCGTCTTCCTCGGATACAGAGGAAATGTCTGGGGATTCGTCATAAAATACAACGCGCACAGAGAGCCGCACGACGGCGCTCTTTCTGATTGAGGATTTGCGCTTCCGCGCGACGGGTACATGTTCTGGGCGGTACTCCGTACATGACGAATAACCGGATACGGGTGCGCGCTCAAACATATCAAAGTTAATAACGTTAGAAAGGCTCTGTCACTAGGGCAAATAGGAAGGGTTTACCACTTTACTACAGGGCTATGCAAGGGCTTTAGCTGAGATAAGAAAAGGGGTACTATAATTACTTCCAACCAGCTAGTTCTTTCTATGCGCAGCGTCGCCAGAAACAGAAGTTTTACTCCGCACTCACACCAGCCCCATCCATCCTCTGTAGAACTAACGAGGCCCCAAACCGCGAATCACACCCGACATTCACAACCTGCGACTCCCATCATCACCGTTGGCCACGGCCAGCCTTCCACGCATATAACCAGCTGAGCCGCTCCATACACGCAGTAGAGTAGCTCAGTTGGGGTCTTCGCTGGTCCGGAATGCTGTGCCACTCCGCCGCCTGGTTCGCCGCCAGCCGCATGAGACAGAGCCGCACGAGTCGCATACCAACCGTCGAAATGGGGCCGGGTGCTCAACTACCGTTCCTGCAAAACGGCGGGATTAAAAAAAATGCGAAAATCGCGGCAAGAAATCACCCAACTTTGGAAATTGGGCTGCATGGATCGGATTCATGCACGTCACGGTGCCTGTGGCTTGGTAGCTCGGCAGTGAGGGTGGCTTTCGTTATTGCCTGCACAAACCCGCAGCCCGTGCATCGTCAACATCCCTCCCTGTTCTGCACTCAATTCATCGTGGTCGCATACCAGCCGGACCAGCCCAGCCCAGCCCAGCCCAGTCCGTCGTCTAAAATGAGCCAAGGTCCGGAATGCAATCAACATGCCTGCCACTGACTGCACTGACATACAACCCGATCCTGCACTCCCCAGCCGCCTACCCAGGCATGAACTTCACACGTGTTCGCATGGTTCAGGATGATGCCCAAAGCACACACAGCATGGCAAGGACAACCCTTGCACAAGGGAAATTCAAGGGAACAGCCAAAAAGTTTACCATCCCGCAACAACCAACAACGCAACGCAGCACAACACAACACAACACAGCCCAACAGCAGGAGCAACTAACATGATTCTCTTGTCCTCCGCGCGATCCCCAACCGCAGAAACAGTTTCGTCCTGTATTCACATCACCATCGCAGCTCACCAGTCACCACCATGGCGCCGCTCCCTCCACACAAAGCCCGCAAACACCACACCTTCCTCCTTTCCCTCTTCTCCTCGCTCGTCATCTCCTTCGCCTTATTCACGTACTTTATGCTCATGCCCTTCTCGCAATTCACCACGCATGCCTCGCGGAACAAGTCCCTCATCCGGGGCGATCTGCACGCCCTCAAAACGAGCTCTCGCACTGTCGACTTCGCCGGGCACGACGCGTACAGGAACCTGAGTCATGAGCACGACGCGCTCTGGCACGATCAACTGCTGCCTCCCAACGGGGGCTACTTTGCGCTGGCGGAAAAGGAGAAAAACAGCGACAAGTTGGGGATCGCCATGTTCCATCAGCTTCGTTGCTTGGCGATGATACGCACCGAGATGCAGTATCTGCGGGATGTTATTGCGGCTTTGAAAAGCAGTGAGGAGGGTGTGTCGGATCAGCATCATCGCTTGTTGGACTCAAGGCATGCATCCAGTTCGGGCGGTGCTGGAAATCTGTTGGATCATGACCCGAAAGACCCCACGCATTGCTTTGACTATCTGCGACAGGTATGTTTTCCTTCTCTCTTTCTCGCCGGGCTCGCTCCGCTGTTATTTTCTAGAGGCATCAAGCGCTGACTACAGGGGACCTGCAGTCTCTACTGTGCTTGACGGATGGCACGATTGAGCGCCCAAAACAGTATGATGATGGCAGGCCGTACATTGATGGAATGGGCGAAAGGCAGTGCAGGGATTGGGATATCTTGTACAGAGCTTCGATGAGGTCGGACGATCAGCCGGTGATGCCAGATGACTTGTGATTGATTGCAACCGGAGCAGCAGGAGTCTGAGCGCGTGTGCTTTTTATGGTTTTCGTTATAGAGTAGAGTGAACTTTGCGCCTCGGTGTATGCTTCGCGTCGCAAGGCGTCGAATCGCATACGGATTAATTAATACATGGCATTGGGAAGCGACAAAAGATGGCAATCAGCTACGATACTTGTCAATCACGGCTGGTTCGACACAATGAGGTGACCGGCTTTCTCATTACCTCGACCCTAACGGTGCTCACGCCAGGGAGGTCGGCTAGCGACCCAAAAAACTAAATGTACATAGTAATCATCAAGATCATATATATCATCAATCTCTTTCTTGTTTACCGGCGATTTCATATGCCCCTCGAGACCATGCAAGTTCTCATTCCTCCCAAACAAAGGAAAAAGAAACATTTGTTGTTCGTTCGCATTCCTTGCAGAGAAGATGCGATTTGTATCAGATATACCACGCTACAAAGGGGAAGAACTGCCTGCCTCATCTATCCTGTAGACGAACAACCAAAGCTCCTGTAAACGTCGATATACATGAATTGATTTTTTTTTTGTTCGAATGGAGAGCTTTCTTTTTTTTTCCTTTCCCCGCAACTTCAATCGTCGACATCGCATATAAAACGGAAGAAGATGATCGAAATTGCGAAGCAAAACAACTTGACAAGTAAACAGGTACATCCATCCGCATGTACTGAAAATTTGCTGGGGGCCATCGTGATCCAATCTGGGCCCAAGTCGAGACGAGGTGTGCGAAAAATCGCAATTTAAACAGACACTAAACCATTTGCTTCCCACCGTTCTACCTCTTCAATCCGATGGCATGAAAACAATGATCAAGACAGCGGCCAATAAAGGGAGATGCCATCAGTGTCCAAAAAACGCCAGAGTTGAGAATTAAGAACAGTGCTCCAAAGAAACGACTCGCGTCTAAATACCGAATAGGGAACTGCGATGACAGTGGGCTATAAATATCAATTGCACACAACACTCGCCAAGAAAGAACTTTAAAAAACGACACAAAAAAGGTTGAGCGGAGGACCCAGGTGCGCGATATGGCGAAATTATTGCCTCTCGACTCAGTACTCATCAAATTGTTGGCCGGTCACCTCGCTAGAAGCAAAAGAAAGGAGTAATAATGCAACAACTCCCTGATGAAAGGACACCAATCTGATGAGGGGAGATCGAAATTGAAGTCATAACGCCTTCCGGTTACCGTAGATCCGTATGACCTGCTTCAACTTATATTTTTTTTGTGGTTTTCAAGTTTTCCATGTTGAGTTTTTTTTTGTTGTTGCTTCTGAAGTTTTCACCCAATATCCTGCATCTTCCAACAGCGATATCCATTTTATGACGCAAGCACGAGAATCCAGAGACTTGATTGTGTTTGGATTGCACATGTGATACGTCCAGTCTCCTTTTCAAATCGTCTTCGGCGTGCGAGCGTTCGTCACGTCAATAACGTCGTCCAGGTGATTGCACATGGCCACAAACAAGTCGAAGTATAGTTTGCTGCCACCCGTCTCCATTTCAGCTTGCATGGTCCCGCTCCGCTTAAACGTCTTGCGGCAGCGGATGATCAGGGCGAGATAATGAGCGCGCAGGCGGCTATCCGAGTCGGGCGTGTGGGCGTAGGCGTACTGGGCAGACCGCAAAATGGTACCGACATCGATACCAGCTTGCATGCCTTGTTTGCGCAGGGCCAGGCGCTTCAGGTCCTCGAGACCATATCGATCCGCGGCACAGTAAACAACTGTGTCACGAAGAATGTCGCCTCCCACGCTGTAGACAAAAATAGTGGCGTCGGGAGCGCCGCCAGCGCGGCCACCTCCAGTTTCGGAGTTTGGTGAATGGTGAGGCGTCCGCGCGCGATCCTCGAGATCCCAAGAGTTTCGGCCCTTGTTATGCAACAGTCGGGGATAGTAATCGCCCTTGTATAGATACTCGAGAACGGCGGAAAAAACCTCGGGTTCTTCGTCGGGGAGAGAGATTCTCCTGCTCTGCGCATCGGGGAAGTTGCCTCTACAGGCGGCGTCGAAAAACGGCGACTGGCGGAGGACATCCTCGTGCGCTGCAAAGAGCCTACCCTCGCGGCCAACCGTAAGTGTCACGATGGGCGAGGGCGTGGCGGACTGCTGGGCAATGTAGTCCTGCTCGGTGAGCGATCTTTGCAATTTCGAAAGCTTCATGGCATCCCGAACCGAGCCTGGCTTCTTAAGTCTCGCAGACTTGTCCACGCGGCTTTGGTCCTGAGACCGAAAAGAGCGCTTGAACATGGCTGCGGTGTTGTGCGGTGTGGTGTGGTGGATCGTACTTGAGATACGACCTGTCTACACTAAGAAGCCTCTCGGGCGGGACGGCGCAACGGTATCGAGGGCAGACAAGGCACAGGCAGCGAGAAACGAGTGTCGCCTGTCTGGTGGAATCGAGAGAAGTCTTTGGCCTCGAGCGCGGCGATGCGCTGTATAGAGTTGGCTAGAGAGCGACGAAAAGAGCGAGAAGTCCTGGGAGGAGGGGGGGGTTTAAATGAGTGAATGACGCACAAAGGGGTTGACAAGGGGTCCGGGCAAGAGGAAATATCTCCTTGAAATAACAAGACGATAGATCCTCGTGAGATGGCTTTGCGACCCTGCTTTTGGCTGTGAGTGGGGAGAAAGAAGAAAAAAGGGAACAAGGCTGGGCGTGGGAGCCGTGAGTTTATTTGTACCCTCACGGCTGCCCGAGTATCTGGTGGCGGGGAATCGGCAGACAGGGGTACATGATGACTGCACAACAAGCACCTACCGGACCTTCATCCAGACTTGGACTCGTCCACTTGACTGGTCCGTCCAAGGCCGCCACCACTCCAATTGATTGCTGCCACGGCATCAACCCTTGCTCGCCATACTCCGTAAAGGTTAATGCACAACTCCGCGCAATTGCGACCCTTTAGGAGCTCGTGATTCAAAGCCCGGGCATAAATACTTTTTTGACTGTTCCCAGGCGGCCTCGCGCATGGACATGGCGCCATAAACACGCACAACTGGACTGGGCTGAGCCGGCGTGATCATGATGGATGCCCAAGTCTACGTACTGAAGTAGCCGAGCAGTCCTCCGTTAGAATCCTTCGATCATCCATTATTACCCGTTGAAAGCCCCAGATTGGCCAACCAAGCAGCCACATTTTTCAGCAGCCCATCATTAGGCATCATCCCGCGCGTCGCCCATCACGGGCACCACACAGCAGCAAATCGCAAATTTTATCTCAACAAGAATCTCCTGGCCCAAACGCCAAGCATGCAACCTAACATATGTGTACTGTTATACTCCGAATATATGGAGCTGACCCTCCCCCATTGTACTTAATTTTGTGGGACGCGGCGGATGGGGCACACGAAGGACCTCGAATTTCCCGAACAGGCAACCTTGAGGGCAACTTAGTGCCAAAAACTTTTCATTATTAGTTCAGCTCTAGGTCAATTTGTCGCGGAATACAGGCGATTACAGTATACCCATTGAACAATATTCATTTTCCCAGCTGACTCCTAATTTCTTCTTTCATCACAGGGTATTTCTGTCGCGACTATGACTCAGGGGAAGTTCAAGGCATTAATTGTACTGTCATCCAAATCAAGACTCGAGGGTCTCCAACGCACTGCGTGCGTGGCTGCGCGAGCGAGTAAGACTCTCGCGAATACTAACAAAGCCTTGCATCAATGTGTACACTTCGAAGAGTCGTTAGAGTCAGCTTCCTCAGGTAGGCGAATAAGGTTCGACTACTTACTAATTGGTGCAAGAAGCACGAACCCGATACAATAGACTGACACGGCCTCTTTGGACCCGACCTGCGCTTCGTCCATCCAGAAGAATGGGTATTCCCCAGTGACGGACTTACCAATAGCGCCCTAGGCAAGGTACAGTCCAGACAGGGTCATGAGGCCAAGGATGTGGGACCCTATAGCCTGGTCTACTGTCAGTTTCATTGCCAACAAATCTGTAAACACTGGTCATACCAATGGTCGCTTGATGCTGTTGAGAAATAATCCCTCAAACACCATGAGCACGGAGTTAACACCGTGTAGATTAATTAGGATAAACGGCTTGAACCATCCCTCTCCAAAGAGATCGCTAACTGTCAAGTATGTTAGTCCAAGACAAAAAAAAGAGGGACATGTGATGCATACAAGGCGCCTCAGGAATTGCCGCCGCTGAACTGACATTAGTGGCAGATTCGACCACATCAGATGTCGGCTTATATCCACCAGCCATGACCGCATCGCCTGCGTCGTGTTGACGAGTGATGAACCAGTAAATGGTCGAATTCATGAAACAAGACACGGTAGTGGCACTGTAAAACAGGTTGAACTAGAATTGTTTTCGTTGACTGGCCATATTTTGAGGCAAGGACATGGCTTTGATGATGGTACGTTCGATCCTACCTTCAACCTCGGCCGGCTCGGGGTAGTGTAGATGGGTGAAAGTCCATGACTATGAAGCGGGTCAGTCCTGTGAATCTCATTCAGCATGTGTCAAAACGAGCACTCTTACGAAAGTAATGAGATGGTACAGAAAGACCAGGAAAGAGCTGATCATTGGAAGATCGAAAAGGTTGCCAATGCCACTTCCTTCTGATTCCTCCGTCATTTTGTAATGGCCGGTCATGACGGCAGCAGCCACGATGTACCCAAGGACTAAACCACGAAACAGAACCAAAATGTTTTGAGGAATCCATCGCCACGGTGAATGGCTAGCTCGGAGAAAGACGGGCTAATTCCTTACGTTAGCTGTATGATTTGAACCAAATACTTCACTAACTTACGTGATCTTGCATGACAGCAACACCAGGTAAGCCCCCGGCAGCCAGCAGTGGAGTGGACGACATTTCGAAAGTCGCAGCAAATGGGAAATTAAGATAGGATGGGCTGTTTGTCGAGTTATTGCGAGGCCATGAACATAGCCAACTAAGCCCGTACTGGTAAGGAATTCGACAGTAGATGATATGTATGCGTAGAAATACCTGCGATGGAGGTGCTAGGATGAAGAAAGCAGAAAGGAAATGAGGAGAGAAAGGAGTATTTTTATTATCGGGTCAGCGAAAGTGTTAAGGCAAGAGGCCGTTGGAGGGGCAGCCGACAACAAGGGAAAGAGTCAGGCTGCATCATGTTACAGCTGTCGACCAGCTGGGCACCATTGTCTTTATGCAGTGAGGTTGGAGGATCAGCGCCTTTAGCTATGGAGATGCTGTATTAATAAAGCATTCAATTATGCATAAAGCATTTAATTATGCAGCATTCAAAACCATTGTTCGTTTCATGTCGCATGAATATGGAAAAAGACTTGCTCGACAATCCCAGTTTTCGTATCCGAACATGCTCTCTCAATCGCTCTTGCTACTTGCGGCACCCTCTTGCTTCATGCCGTCGCAGCCAACCAACTTGCCGGCAAGGTTTTCGGCCTTTCCATAACCCTGAGTAGAAGCATCCCTTTTCTCTCCTGCCTCTTTCATTGTTGACAGGCCCGCTGCCTTGTCCTGCTCGCCAGACGACTTCCAGGGCTGTGATCCGGTGACATCTCCGACAGCTGTCTGCACTTCCTGTTAATAAATGGGCCAGTGGGGTAGCCAGTCTTTGTCCAGGAAGGAAGATCAAACGTCACCATACCTCCGCGACTCCTTTGACATATTGAGCATGACCTTGAATGAGACTGGGCTGTTGAGGGGTTGATTCAGACATGTTTCTTATGTTGTATGATGAACTTTTTTTCTGACTTGATGGAGTCGACGACCACGATGAGAGACTTTAATTCTGTCGCGGGGAGTGACGATGACTGTGAAGTTTTCCGCAAAGCTCTCCTGTGGAAAAACCAAGATTAACGCATCAATTGTCAGCGACCCCTTAAGTACTTTATCCCACTCCAAGCATAGCAAGCGACACATGACATCTTTCGTTACTCCATGACATCACAACTTTGATGGATGACACACACCAGATAACGTGTGGCATATCGAACGTCGGTTGCTGTGGCTGCGAGACAAGTGTGGCTGATAGCCCCGCCGACTCCCGGTTGGTCCGTGCGTGTCCCTGGCTAGCATGGCCAGATCTCCAAACACGCCAGGCTGTCTGCCACGCATCGTATTCTGAAAGCTCTCGCCGGAGACACCAAGCAGCTGCGAACGCTGCACCAGGCTACCATCCCTCGAATACGAGTTGTATCTTTTCTAATTCGGTGTTCCTATACAACGCAGCCTTACAATTATGTTGTCCAGCCTCCAGAACCCCCGGCAAGCTGCCGCCCAGCTTATGAACTTTGCGCTAATCCTGTCCACCGCATTCATGGTACGTCAGTTCCAATGCCCAATTGGCCAGGCAGTGGCGCCTTCAGATGCGATAAAGGCAATTCCTTACTAACTTTTGTAATACTAGATGTGGAAAGGACTTTCGGTCGCCACGGATTCTCCATCACCGATCGTTGTCGTTCTTTCGGGGTCTATGGAACCAGCTTTCCAGCGTGGTGATCTTCTATTATTATGGAATCGAAATATACGACAAGAAACTGCCGTTGGCGAAGTAGTTGTTTACAATGTAAAGGGCAAGGATATTCCCATTGTCCACCGAGTAGTCAGAAAGTTTGGAATTGGGTAGGTCCCCTTCAGCTTGGAAGTGACGAAACTTGCCAAATAAAACGCGGACATTCATGTGCTAACTAGCTCATAGTGACAAGGCGAAGCTTCTTACCAAAGGCGACAACAACAACGCCGACGATACGGATCTGTACGCCCGGGGCCAGGACTACCTGGAGCGCCAGGACATTATTGGCAGCGTGGTAGGATACTTCCCGTTCGTGGGATACGTCACGATTCTGCTGTCAGAACATCCCTGGCTGAAGACTGTCATGCTGGGTATCATGGGTCTTTTGGTAATGATTCAGAGGGAATAGGTGGATGCCAAGCTTGTAAATATCTTGGTTGAAAATATACTGCTCGAAAATATACTGCTTGAAAGTATACCGCCGGAGAATATAATACAATCTTACCACGAATGAGCACAGTTGTAAAACTTAACGTCCAGTTTCGGAACAATAGATAGTGCAGGGCACGAGAACCCCATATATTGGGGCAGGTGAATGCTCAAGGCTGGCCACCTTTGGATCGGGATCGGTGTTAAATCTCTGACTATTCCTGAGAGCATTGTCGAAGGAACCGTTCCTGACAAGCAATGTCATATACGTCGCAGGGGGCCTCTATAAAGCACATTCATCATTTACTTCAAGGTTTAACCACATTTTAACCACGATTTTAAGTAGTAAGTAAGATATCTGTAGTTTTAACATCGTTTCATTTGAGCAGGACGAGCCAAAGTAGGCCCCCCCGATAGCCACGATAAACGTAGCTCAAGTTGCCAAATCTAGCTAGAAGTAGTAATAGAACATATTCTATACCAGTAGAAGAAGATCATATATGCAGCAGAGTGGTAAAGACGCTCAGACCTACGAGCATTGCCATTAACCTCAAATAAGAGATTGTCTCGGCCATCAGAGTCAGGGCTCGTCGCCCGGTTAGCTCAATCGGTAGAGCGTGAGACTCTTACGAGTACACGAAATCTCAAGGTTGCGGGTTCGACCCCCGCATCGGGCTTTTCCTATAATTCTTATGATTGAGATGATGAGCCTTGTGCTCTGGATTTTTTTTTTTCCATCGCCTCTTTTCGAAATTTGTCCGTGGCTAGTACTCTACCTACCATACGTGGTGGGAAAGATCGAGTGAGCAGAGATGGCTACGTTCTGCTTTTTTGTTGGAAGAGTGCTGTAGTGAGATGACCTCTGCTACTCGTTCTGCCGCCATCGTTTTGCGTCACAATCTGCAGCGGTTATCTGATCATAATTGCGACATATCTACAGTATGCAGTTTTTTTTTTTGTCGTGTTCCCTTCGTACATATAACAGACCATTTCGCTATCAGCATTCAACATCCGCTCATAAATAATTTTCGCACTGTTTTAGTTATCCTAAACGCAGAATGATTATTACAGAACGGCGACTCAGTCCGTCAGTCCGTCGTACGATCTCCCCAATCGTCGACCCATGCGCACCGTAGTTATTTAAAAAAAAAATATCCACAATGTATTCGAGGCAATAAGTCGCATTAGCTTGGCATCTTCTTAGTTACGCGCCCGGACAACGCTTTAGAGCTCGAACGACCCGTTCTCTTGCCCTGTTTTCCCCGCCCGCGTCGGCCTCCAAGGCGCCGCAGCAAAGAAGCCAAGTATCCGCCGTTACGCTTCGCCTCCTCCCGGTTGATGCTATGATGCCGAGTGTAGTTGCGGAATTCTTCGAAATCGGGCCATAACTTGACCTCTTTCGATGTTCGTCGTGCGTCTATGAGATCCACAATGTTGACCAGCACTGCTTTCAGCGTCTTTTTACACACTGCAATGGAGTCGCCCGGGGTAAGGCGAACTTCGCGGCACAGAGCTTGGTAGCCTTTGAGTACCTCCTCTGCGGTGATTTTTTCGCCTGTGATGTCCTGGAGCTGCGACTGAGGAAAGTAGTGGAACTCGAGTTCCTCGCGCATCGCAATAGTGCGGTTCTGAACATACTGCTGGGAACCAAGCACCCAGCCCTGCGACGAGGCGAGGCGTTCAAATTCATGGTCGAACGAGGCGTCCTCATCGGGTATGAAGTTTTCGTATTTGGTAAAGTGGGATTGAGAGGAAGGCGGTAGGTTCGGACCATCTTCTCTGGCTGACATTTTCGAGACGAGGCTTCCCTACAAAAGTGTTAGGCTGGTTTGGGAAAGAGTAGACACGCAAAGCTTTGCGCACCTTGTGTTGGGCGGAGAAAGTGATGATATTCTCTAACTAAGGAAAAGGCATTACGGTCTCGAGGAAGGCTTAAGAGGCTGTCACATTACACTGAGTGATCATGATACCGATTTGGTGGCCCCAACAGCTTGAGCATCCACCGCGTCCTGACGCGTGACCACCTTGACAGATGTCGCCAGCCGCAGCAGGTGCTGGCGCAAGTGCCAATTTAGGCCCCGGGTTGGCTCTGACAGTGCTCATTTTCCCCTTTTCAGCGCCTTTGACATTGAATAAAAAAGGCAACGTTCTTTGCCTTTCAAGTCCAATACTTCCTCCGTATGGAGGTAGTAATAAGAAGCCCCCGCTGCTTACTCCACCGCGGCATTGCTTTATAATGACTACGGAGTACTTGCGAAATATCTGCAGTAAAAGCATTCTCTCTCGACGGGTTTTCTTTCATCTCCAAAAGCTTCCCGCCGCAACAATCCGTTACGCTCGATGGCTGATATAACCAGAGCTACTTTGATCGCAACTTGATGGTCTGCTTGATAAACGACTGCAAGCGCTCCTTCAGGCTCTTGATCTGGACGTGCTCAAACAACGGCTTATGCTCCTCATAGACATTATGTTCATGCTCATAATCCACATGCACGAATGCCCTCTCAACATCAGCCAGTCCTTCGAGCTTCCGCTGCAAAGATTGACTGATGTCGTGAGACATCCGCAGTGGCGTATCCGCGTCCATAACAATATCTACTTCGACGTAGTAATTCTGGCCAGCATGATAAGCTCGACACTGCTCGATTTGGTCAGACGCTGCTTTATGCACCCGTAGTGAATCTTGCGTTGTACGCAAACTAACCGTGTCAACTTTGAGAATACGCGCGTCGTGCGTCAAGGTCACGTAAATCAACTTGGACACATATGCAGTTGGCGCGCCCTTTCCAGCTAGTAGCCACATCTGCTCAAAGGCATTCGCCGCCCAGGAGATCAGGATGAGGAGCGCGATGCATATTGCACCAATGGGATCGAGATACCAGACGAAGCGATCGCCAACGATGGACATGACAAGACCAAACACGTTGACGACGATATCGTTGCGATGGTCGATGAAGAACACCTCGACCGAGGGGAAGCGCCTGTAGAAGAAGCAGTATATCATGAGTGAGGTCTTGGAGAAAACTGTACAGCAAGCCCAGAATCAGCAATCGCCATGACAAAATAGTTTTGGATAGTACCTACTGGCGACGCCGACAAGGGCCAGCGGCACCGGCTGCAGCGGAGCAGATTCGTGCTGGCCGCTGGCGAGATTTCGAGCAGCTTCAATCTACAAAAGAGTCAATGATCATGTGTGGACGCAACCCTCAGTTTGCGACTTATCTTCTTACGAGTAATTGAACCGAAACAGTGGCCATCAATGCGCAAAACACAATGATCCCGACTGGCTCTATTCTCGTTCGGCCCTGACGGCAGCCTAGTTTAGAGATGACCCAGACTCCATGCCAGTACGACAGGCACTCACAACAGGATACTTGTAGATGCTCGGCCGCCGCGCAAGTTTAGACGTAATAAGCATTACGCATGATGATACCAAATCCATGAATGCATCTGCCGCAGTAGCAAACAGCTTTGAACATGTTTTAGCATCATGAAGCCTATGTCCAAGAGCTGGAGCTACAACATACCGATAGCGAACCTGTCGATATAGCTGCATACAGTTGGATGATGAAGAGGCAAAGATTGACGGTGAAGGAGGCATACACCGCAAACTTGATCCGTGGTCGCATCCGAGTTTCCTCGTCTGAGGCGCGCTGTTCTTCCTCCTCGACGCTGAGAAACTGGTCTATCAGCTCATTTTGCTTCGTGTAAAAGGTCTTCATTCTTCTCCGGTTAGCGTTGGGGTATTGAGAAGCTATTTGTATCTTCGTGTTGCAGTATTTCGCCTGGCGGAGCATTTCAGGGTCAATCGCCAGTGCTTTGGCCGACACCGCAGCATTGGCATCTTCGCCTGTTGATCTTGCGGCGTCGGCATGTGACGGTTGTTGCTTCTACAGCAGAAAACGAAAGTCAGTCTTGCCTTGCTTGAGGATTGAGTCTACTGCCATTTGAGTAGGTACTGGACTATGGGGCTCAATGTAACCTCGTGGCGAGATATGGAACGATCCGTCTGATCAGCGTTCGTCGCATTTTCGGGAACCAGCCTGGCAGCAACAGGACCTTCACGGCCGTCTTCAGACTTGGGTGGTGTCAGGTCGTCTGTCATTTTGTTCTTCAACTCGTGGCATTATAAACTTTATATGGCAATGCCGGGAAAGGTGAGCAATCAGTCTATTTAAGAGCAAGACTGCGCGTTTTCCGGCTGCGGGCAAGCCTTGCCAACTGCACACCTACTTAACACGAATCGCATATTGCCGGATGAAAAGGTCCGCATGGAATGGCACTGGTGTTAAGCAATGCATGAACAACGCACCGTTATAGCTCACAGACCAGAGTGATAAAGAGCATATGCTCAGCCCTGAAGCCATGCACTTTTGGATAGGTTGTCGGAGGCTGGTTTTACCTATTGGTCATTCACGTCTCACACTCCATTTTGCCATACTGCAGATCTGCTATATTGCATGGTCATCTGGCGCCGCGGACAACAATCGAATTGCAATATAATCAAGCGCGTTTTGGACATCTTATCGCACGCGGCCACAATTGGCTGATCCTGTAACATATCGAGTTCCACCTTGATGTGATGCAAGCCACTGTCTGGAAGAGATCTACGGGTGGTGGGGGGTTAAAAATACTCATGTACATAAACCCATCACGGGAAATAAAGAATTTGGAATTGGGATGCCATCCAGTAGTCAGTAAGCTTGATTCTGTGCTGAAACCACCTGCCCGAGAGCCATGTGATGGGCGGTGGTGTACTGGCTTGCCCTCACATGAAGCGTGGCGCATCGGCGTGAACAGATGTTTGAAAGACTGCGTCAAGCCAGCCGAAAATGCCCTATTTTTGTCAATTATCCCTTTCCACCCCCTTTGACTGCTGTCCTGTTCTTTCTTTTCTTGTCTCTTGCTGGAGACTGACAGGTTCAATTGCGCAGCAACAGAATGTGCGAGTCGCCAAGTATTGGGACAACAACTGTAAATAGACAGCGTGATGCTTCATACCGGGTACCGAACTCAGTCTGTTGCATCACAGCATCTCCAGGTTCACACCCGTCCTCTTCCATGTGGACAGACATTGGACGCCAGCAGTGTTTGAGGCAGACATCCCCAGCTTGGCAGCCCCAAGTCACGTAAAAAATCGATGGAGAGAGTTCACGAGAGGAGCTTGGGAGCGGGTAGAACGGCGGGGTTACTCAGCACCGGTGTCGTCCCAATGGCATTTAATAAAGTGTTACTATTTTTCAATATTGCTGACTGAGACAGCGCATGCCGCACGCCAGTGACGCGGAGATTTGCCCAAGATCGGAATAGCAAGCCCGTGCTTCCTCCGTGCGAAAGAACGAGAACGACGACGGCCGACGGACATCACGAGTGGCGTATTTCGTACGGAGTAAAGCTGCGGAGTACAGTCAGAGGAGCTCTGAGCCCCAAACCCGACGGACTCCGCGCCCCGGTCGCCAGCAGACTTTGTCCGCGCTCTCTTCGCACTCCTAATGAATGTCCTTTCCTACTGATCTCTGAGAGTGGGCTGCACAGCATAAGCACCCCGCATAAAGCCGCCTGACTGCATTATCGCGCGAATGCCGTGGCAATGCCGTGTGCGATCGGCAGTCTCAGCGGACTTTGGCGGCGATGGAAATTTGCCGTTCCATGTGCAATGATGTCGTCCTGCATCAGAGGGCAAAGCCGCCATACTAAACGTTACAGCGATGGCTGGGTGATCGGGGGCTTTCTCTGGAAGCGGTCAGTGTAATAGTTACTGACTGGCTTGCCAAGAGCACCAACACGCGTTGTCTCTAATCATACTACTGCCGCCAGCCTTCATGGACTGGCGGATTCCGTCGTATCACATCGCGTGCTGGCTATGTCGCTGAACACTAAAATCTCATATTCGCCGTCGGAGGTACGGGTGCCAATCACGGAGTACACCAATCACGGAGTACATGTCACGGTATTGGCCTGCTGTCGGGCCTGGCCCGCCCAAAACCTGCATCAGAGCTGGGGCCCATGTGCGCCACTCTCGCTTCAACAGCGCCAGATCTTCACCACCGCACCACGGATAGCTCAATGTCCCACAACGTGACGTGACGTTGGGAAATTCGGGGCAGATTACTCGATGCTCGAGCAGAATACGACTGTTGCGTTGTGCTGACCCGCCTGGGTGTCCCCATATTCCCCGTACGTGCTGCCAATGCTATTGACTTTAAATAAGACCCTGCCGCCCGAATCCGAATGCCAGTTTATCCATCATCTCTGCTGCCATTCCTACTCCGTAACCTGCAATTCAGTGCGTGCTAGCCAGTAACACGGAGAGGTGCCCAGCTACGCGAGCAAGATGGAGTCAATTTCAAACCTCAGCCAGTCGAGGCAGCTCGTGCTCGGCGCTGCAGCCCTCGCAATTCTTGCATTCATCTTGAACGGGCTCCAGCAATTCTTCAGCCGCCGTCGTTTTGCCCGCCAGAATGGCTGCAAGCCCGTGGCAAACACCCCCGTCAAGGACCCCATCTTGGGCCTGGACTTGATTCGAAGACAGCTTCGTGCCGCGAAACAGCACAAGGCCCTAGAACAAGGCGTAGAACGCTTTCAGACCTATGGAAACACGTTTAGGTCGAGGCTGTTAATGCAGAACGCCATTGTCACCATTGAGCCCGACAACATCAAGACTGTTTTGGCCCTCAAGTTCGACGACTTCGGCATTGGCCACCGCCTCGAGCGGTTCGGCCCCCTCCTGGGCGCAGGCATCTTCGACACCGACGGGAAACACTGGCATATGTCTCGGTCCCTCATCCGACCAAACTTCACGCGCGACCAGGTCGCCGACTTGGCAGCATTCGAGAGCTTGATGCCCGGTCTCTTTGCCCTGATCCCCCGCGACGGCAAAACCACCGTCGACCTGCAGGACCTCTTCTTCCGCTACACCATTGATTCCGCCACCGAGTTCCTCTTTGGCCAGTCCGTCGGGAGCTTGAAGGAGGACATTGCCGACAAAGAGATCAGTTTCGCCGAGGCCTTCAACTATGCCCAGGACGCTATCAGAATCCGCAACCTTCTCGGGGGCTTGCACATATTCTACCGCGACCCCAAGGCCGATCAGTGCAACAAGATCTGCCGAGATTTCGCCCAGCAGTTTGTCGACAAAGCTGTCGAGGCTGTTCGAGCGGACGAGGAGCAAGGAGAAGCTGACGAGAAACGCGACAAATACATCTTCTCGCACGAGCTGGCGAGACGCACGCCCGATAAACTTCGTATCCTGGATGAGCTTATGAACGTTTTGCTTGCTGGTCGTGACACCACTGCTAGTTTGCTGAGCAACATGTTCTTCATGCTGGCCAAGCACCCAGACGTGTGGGCCAAGCTGCGAAATGAAGTGGCCAGCTTGGATGGACGATTGCCTACATACGATGAACTGCGAAACCTCAAGTATCTCAAGTGCTGCATGAACGAATGTAAGAAGCGCCAAACCCCTTTCTGTCTTGTCTTATCTTATCTTGTTTTTTTTTTTTTTTTCATAAGCTAACAACGCGGCCCCCTAGCATTACGTCTGCATCCCGTCGTGCCCTTAAATGGCCGTAAGGCCCTTCGAGACACAGTCTTACCAGTCGGTGGCGGACCCGACGGCCAGTCCCCCGTCTTTGTTGCCAAGAACACTCAGGTCATTTACAATGTTTACGCCATGCACCGTAGAAAAGACTTTTACGGACCTGACGCCGATGACTTCCGCCCTGAACGGTGGGAAAGCGGCAAACTCCAGCCACGCTGGGAGTACCTGCCGTTCAATGGTGGCCCACGGATCTGCGTTGGCCAACAATATGCCCTGACTGAGGTTTCTTACGTTACTGTGCGTCTTGCGCAGGCATTTGCGGGGCTGGAGAGTCGAGATGCTGGCCCCTGGGAGGAGAACCTAACGTTGACGTTGTGTTCTCGAAACGGAACGCGGGTGTGTCTGACGCCCGCTTCGGCATGAACGGGGTTTGACAATTGATGATGACGTGTATTATGATTAAGAATTGGAGTTGCATTGGCATTCGCGGTATCAACTTAATGGATTGGCATGAAATTTGGTCAGAAATGTATGGCGGTAGTCCGGAGACACAGGACGGTTAATCTCACCTCCATCTAGACTCTCTAATAAGGAAGAATCGTACAAGTTCAATTATTTCACTCACCAAAAAGCTTGGGACTCCCCTCTAGTTGCTTGTAATGAATGCTACGGTTGATGCTCTCATGTGTGCCAACATCTCACGTGGACAGTTTCACCATTTAACCGGTGGCAGCTTTCGCGTCCAGCCATGCGCAGCAGGCCCACCAAGCATTTGATCACCACTATTTTCCAACACATCAGAGGAGGAATACTCTCATAACTTAGCTGAACTCAAACACCGATTTTTACTTCCATGATTTTACGCTTCTTGTTCGTCGCTCACACGCCCTTTATGTTTATGCTGCGGATCGCAAGAGCTGGCTCCAAACAGTCCAAACTACCCTGCACCAGTCAGCGGTCATCAAACGTGTTCAGGGAGGCGTGTTGGTATGGTCAATAAAGCGAAAACATTAGAATTTTGAACAGAGATTATTCGCGCTACCAAGTTACGCACAATCGAATATATACATCGTCTCTAGTCGTCGAATCAGCTATTAATGATTTATATTCCGGGTACGCATGCGAATATCAGCACATAAGTAGACTCTGCTGAATAAACAACGTTATCATACTATGCGCATCCTCCAGACTATGTTTAGACTTTGCAAAAAATAAGCCTTGCCCGATTTAAGCCAGCGATCATGGATATAGAGTCTTGGATCATGCTTAATGGGGGACAAGGTTTCGTGAGCCAGCCAGCTATTTAGTGCAATTAATTTATACGTTGCCAGAACTATATCCATGGGCGTGACGCCAATCTCGCAATATTAGCATCGCTGCCTTAGAATTTATACTAAACCAATAGCCATGCTGGCGGTTGATGCTTAATAAAGTACTAAATTTACGTGTTTCTGATAGTCTGCGCTTTTTCACGGACTTCTGAAAAGTTATTGTTGCTTACGTCAGAGCGTGCGCGATGTGTTTGTGCCTGTTAAAGTGAGATTTCTTTATTGCGCGCTGTTAACTGAGCAGTCTATTGTGAAGCAAGGGTTGAGACTGCCAGCCATGTCTTGACCCCTCTTTTCCTGGTACATTTAGATTGGTAAGATGCCCTTGGGAGGGGATAAAATTGCAGTGAATGTAGAGTCAGCTCACCACATCGACTTGGACTTGAGTGGTTAAGCCGCCGTGCCCTTGGGAGGGGTTAAAATTGCAGTGCAGGTTTGCCCATTCGTCTGCCTTAGATGACATTCACCGCAGCGTATAACCCCGAGCCAGTATACGATATGGTCGTCGCTCTAGAGCCTGCACCCTTCAACCGTCTGCGGAATTACTTTGCCAAGAGGCACGCTCCCCTCTTCCATGCTATCGCCGAACTTACTGAAATCGGCTGGCCCAAACACACATAGCATTTCAACTTTGGAAGACAATGACAACCTGAGTCAGAGAATTCGGAACAAATCTTAATAGTGGAATATCTGGCGAATAAATTGCTGCTACAAACTTAAAGTTACAGGTTTGTTTAATTATCTCCGCTGTCAGGGTGGAGCTTCATCCTTTGTACGATTTTGCAACGAAGCACTTATAAACCAAAACACAAATATGGGGCTCCCACATCAATGCTTGCCAAATCGCTACATAGCAACCATGTATATCATGAGATTTCTTTGATGTAGTGTAGCATCATGTTGAGTCGGCTGAAACCGCGACCTCAGAGCATTTGGATGTCCATATATGTCCGGGGGAGAGGCAGCTCGTGCGTCGATATCCAGTGGGGCCGGTCGTCTCTCGAAGCACGAATTATTCCACCGGATGCTTCACTTTTGTTACGGGGTATGAGAGGGAGCAACTCCTTCACATTTACTCCGTGGAGTAGGTTCAGTCGGTGCAGTATTCCTTGCTCATCACCACACCGCCTCTTGAGTTTCTTGGGGAAACCTGGGGTTTGCGCGGCAACTCATACACCGGATTGGATATGAAATTATAACCCTACACCGCGATGTCCAGCTGGCGAAACGGCGCCGCAGAGTCTTGGTCTAGCAAACGCCGGTGCAGGGAAGTCTGCAATGCCGGAGTATAGGTATAAACTCTAATTAATGACAGCATAGATATCCCTGCTAGGTTGACAGGGCTACAGGGCTACAAGGCAAGACCAGCAAACTAGGACACGCACTCCTGCATAGCCACATACAAGTTTTGCATGATATCTTGCTCACCACGTCTTGCAGCACCCCTGTAATTCCTTGTATGAGCACAGTTCAGTCGCCGATGGTGTTTGTAATTCCCTGTGCGGTGCATGAAGCACTTCTTTTGATTAAATGCCTCCTATCGTCGGTGTGCCCTGTCACAGAGTGTCTAGCCCCCGCAGCATGCTCTCGCCAATGAGCGCCCGCTTCCGGCTTGCGGTATTTGGATATTATCTAATATGGCGCAAGTATAAAGCGTCCCTATGACGCCTTCGGCGAACTACCTGACGTTCAAAAAGCGTTCCACTACTTCTCCACATTTCAACCGACACCTTGATGTTCAGAGATTCCCCGCGGGAAACTTAAATGATTACCCGCTCTTGAGAAAACAAGAACCGTTCCTGGGACAGTTTCAGCCCCCAACTCTGAGCGAGAATACGACGGCGGAGCCGACCTGTGCGTTTCATCATCCAATTCGAACCACGTCGGATGGCTCAGAGACACCGCATAATAACAACCCACTGGAGAAGAAGGGCGTGTGCTGCGGGAAAATTAGCCGGTCTCCAGAAAAGAAGGCCCCTCCCCTCTCCCTCTCCATCTGCAGCATTATTTCCGAGATCACGGAGACTCGGTTGATCTGCAAAACCCGGAGGATATTACACTTTCTTTTTTTTTAGTCGGTTTAAACCGTGGTGCTGTCGCTTCATTGCTAACTCTCTTCACAGCTAGCGGCCTCACAAAACACTCCTTGAGACTCGGTGAGACTCGGTGAGAGCGTCTGGATGAGTTGGACGATATAGTCAACCGGAGTTCGCGACATAGTGTTTATGTGCATGAACATGATGTGAGACGATCTGACTCACGATACATGGAGATCGTTTGAAAACTCGAACCCAGTTCATAGACAGCTTGATCTTGCTACGCTACCCCGACATTTCTATCTATCCATCCTTCCGGCCGTATCTGGATCTTGCTCATCCCCCCCCACGATCCGCCCGGTATGCTGCATAAACAACGGGCTTATCTGCTTTTGGCGAAACGCTGGACAAACTTGGTGAACTTTCAATGTTCTTCTCATACACATTAGGCAGCGCGATTGATACAATCAGCCGTTTTAGATCGAGCCGGCATGATCATGTATACGCAACAAACAAAAAGCTGCTTCGCGATTCTCGTTTGCACCGACCAGGGCATAAATCTGCAGAGTGACGGGATGGATGTAGCTTCCCAAGGCTGATAGGTAGGGTCGCAGATTGTTTTCTCTCTCCCTCTCCCACTCTCTCGTTAGGACGAATTGGACTTTATCTTATTTAAACTTTTTCTTAAATGGTCTGAAAACGCTTGGCTGGGTCTCATAATTGTAGAGGCCGTTCCAATGTACGCTGTTTAATCTCCCGACGTTGTCATCTGAAGTGGCTGAGGGGAGATTAATAGCAAATACGTTGCAAGGTGACGTGGCTAATCTAAGTTTCTTTTCAAGGCCTATAGTTCTGTGTATGGTATTTCCTATATTACCGTCGAGATATATCGCTGTCCACACTGCTGCCAAGTAATAATAATTCGCATCCGGACAGAAGCGCCCACCTCGGAACCCGCACTGCAGGCGTCTGACTCGCTCACCATAAATCATCCCAACTCGGAACCATTTCTGTGATGCGTTCGAATACTGCTGCTTTACTTAACCTTTTCCTCTCTTTCTCGGCGACGAGCCATGAAACAAACCTTGTGCAGGTAGACACACGGGCTGGTACGTCGAATAAAGTACGATTTTGAAGTCCTTGGAGACACCGTGCTGCCTATGCCACCACCGCAGTGGTAAATGCATCGTGGCATGCTGCGCTCCCTCCGAGTCATGCTCCTGCTCCTGCTCCCGCTCCCGCTCCAGCCCCCCCCGCTGCTTCATGGCTGGCTCTTGGTCTTGTCGCGAGCGAGGTGCCATCGGCGTAAAAGCTGCGAGATTTGGGCATCCCCATCTTTGTCCGTTAGTTTGTCAGTGAATTTAGCCCTTGATTTTTCCCGACACGGAGGGTGTGCGTGCGGGGACAAAACGGTTCTGCAAAGAAGGGAGGATCTCCCTGTGCCGTTATGGGACGCTCCTCTGTTGGTCGTGGGGGAGAGAGGAGGAGCCCGGGAAATAATCGATCTGACTGATGATCGTTGAGGAGGCAATTGGGGTGGACTGCGCGCGCTATTCGGATAACGGTTGCGCTCGAGGGCTGCGAGGTCTTTATTTAAACTTGGTAGACTCTTTGCATTCCCGTTAATTTTATTTAAGCTTGACGATGGGGACCCCTTTTCGTAATCAATCAGCAGCCGCGGCGGTGCGATGCCCGGTGATGCCAATTTTACCTCCCAGACGGTTTTCGAGATGGGCCTCAAGATGGCTCAAAGACGGGGGCTTCAAGCCCGCTCCAACGATAAGCAGTTCCCAGTTCCCATGGTGCCGGGGGCAGGTTGCCCCCAGCAGGAGTGTAACGCATCGGAATTTGCCCAACTATCCCGAACGTGCATGATTGAACAAATGTCTACTCCGTAGTCGCAAGGGGAAATCCCACTTTCCCCGAACTGAACAGGCATTTTTTTGACGTCTTTTCCAGTTTCCGCCCTCTTGGCAGCGAGCTGCACGCCGCATACAACCTCGTTTCGTATGCTCATGCGCTTTCGAACCGTCCATGCAGGCAGGCAAGAGGGCGAAATAATGCTCCACAGCCCGATTCCCTGTTTGGGGAGCGTCTGGTCTTTTTTGGCAGCCCCTCTGGCACAGACAGTTGAAACTCTTTGGGGGAAGGATCCGTGAGGCATGGGGCACGTGGACATTGGGCAATGTCAGTATTGTGTGCTCCGTTCGGTATGAGCTATTACCCCAGGCCGAACCCCCCCTGCTCGTGCGATGAACCCAATGAAACCGTTTCCTGTCACCCAACACCACCGTCCCTATGCCTATCTTTCTCAAATGAGGCATCCGTTTCGAGCCCGGTTGGTGTCTGCCAGACAGCCCGGGCTGCCAACTGCCAACTGCCACGCTGCCATGCCACCACGCTGCCACGCCACTCGACGGCCAGCCAGGACAGGCATGCGGGTGAAAGATTACACGACCCCTCGGTTCGCCCAGCCACAGTGTAATACCTCACCCGCCTGGCAGGGCATTTATTTCATTATCTGGCAAACTAGCTCCAGCGCAAACACGTTTGGACAGTGTGGGTGGGACTTCCCGAAGGTTTAATTCCCTGCTAGCACAGCCAGTCGTTCCTGACTCGGAGGCTAGCTGCCTGTCTAGAATTCTGGAGACCCCAATCTGGGCTGACAGTCTGTGGTGCATGAATCATTCACCACGGCTGCCCGCCTAATCGCGCTAGCAAGACAGGACCATCCCGGGCGCTTTTACTCGCTGAATCTTCCATTATAGGCAAGGCCCCCCTCTCCCATATGTGATGAACAGCACGCAACGGGTCGCCCGCTGGAACCTACTCGCCACGTGCCGGCCAGAAGGAACGCCAACCGCAAGAAGGGCTCAGCCATTGTACGCTGTCGCAGTGCTCGCAGGCAGGCAGCGTAACATTACGTGCCTTGTATTCATAAATTGACTTTTGTCCGTCTGCCTCAGTTTCCCTTTTCAGTCACATCCATCGTGTTAGCCGGGCAGTGATGCGCGCGCACAGAACCGGGACCGGCACATAGCCGTCGTCTCTGTTTGACGGCATCACCGCAGCCAGGCCACCCGCCATGCTCTCTGGGAATAATTTGAGTTTGTACATGTCCGAAATGTCCGCTGTGGATGGATGTCCTGGGCCAAAACGAAGGGCAGCCACGGAGGGCACCACGGAGGGCACGACAGCTGGTTCTCTCGTAGCTTGCTTGCCCTGGAGGTTTCGCAAGGGTGAAACCCTGCAGATGGCAAGGCCAAGCGTAGACGTAGGCGTGTAAGCCGGCCGTGCTTCCGAATTTCCGACGTGGACTTGTCGGCGGGCGTCTTCACGGACGCAAGGACCGACAGTATGCCATAAATGATCGTAAATTTGATCATGCGTTCCACACGGCTCGACCGACCTTGTCGGATCATCTGGTGAGCCATGCCTGCCCAACCACACAGAGGCCATTGTGTTGAATGGCAACACTAGTACCTTAGTGCGACGACTCCATTGCGGCTATCCTAGAAGGCGATCCTACTGACGTTAGGAAACTATCAGGACAATCCGGCACTTGTGCAATCTGGGCTCCATACGTCTCCACCACCATGGCACAAGTTCAACGGGCCTACAGGTTTCCCCAATATCACCGCAACAGGGACCAGCACTGACAAGAAAAGGTGTAGCTGGGGTCAACTTCTGCCTGATCTCCGGCCGCTACACATGTCCTCCCCCAAGATTCGTAACCCATCAGTTGACAACAAGCCACAGTTTGAGCAGGTCGCATCATTATGCTGGGGGGGCTCAGATGCTTTGATGAACAGATCCATCCATCCATACCTATCCTTGACAAGCTGTCTGTTCTGACCACCCCTGCAGCTTCGTGCTCTCCGGTCTGGGGTTTATCATTCTCTAGACGTTGATAGCCAAGAGGCCATGAGCCCTCATGTAGAGTGTGATTCTAGCTGCTTTGTTTCATCCTAGCCGTATTTATAAAAGCTCGTTGCTGCCCTGGACTTTTCTATTGATAGCCTGTGTTGGGATAAGCAGTCTGCCAGACAAACAGACAGACATACAGACAGCCAGCTACAGCCTTGTTGGGAACGGCGGGAACTCGGCCGATTAGTTCGCCATCTGCTGACCTGACACTGTCATACATTTGAGCACGTTTTTTCGCTTTTTTTCTTTTTTTTTTCTACACACCCTTATTTACAAGTGTGTCCTGCTCGCTCGCCGGGCTGGACTGTAGCCATTGAGGCTCAACGGTACATCAACACCTGAGCAACATATCATCCATCGGCGCCAACCAGCAGCTGAGATGCACGACAACAACCAGCTGCGCCCGACATGGCAGGGCTACATAACATCTACAATGGACGCCCTGATTCTTCTCGAAGCCTACCTGCGCAACGTCTTGACCGGCATGACCCACCGGCCAGACGCCCAAGAGAGACGCAGTCTCATCAAGAGCGGAAACGTATTAATCGTTGACGAGGACGATTCCGGCATCAAGAGATGGACCGACGGCCTTCCCTGGGGGCCCAGCCGCGTGCTTGGAAACTTCCTGGTCTACCGCGAACTCGAGCGCCCCTGGAAGCCGCCAAAGAAGGCCAAGGGCGCTGCCATTGCCGGACTGCGCGGACGACGCGCTGCCCGTACCAACTTCGCCGCCCCTGGCTGCATCATCCGTGACGGGCTGCGGTCACTCCATGGCTCCTTGGTCGGCGCATACCCCGTCAAGCATGGCGGCTTGGTCAAGAAGACCATCATAATCACACACAACAGCCGAAAATACCACATCGTCAGCTACTACAACGTGGACGATGCTCTCCTGGGCCGACTGCGGACCGTGAGCCAGGACTCCATGTTCGCAGACCTGACACCGCGGCTCGAACTGCTGCTGCCCATACGCCAGCCGGCATCCGAGGGGAGCGAAGACGGCATTATTTCCTCCGGACAGAGCTCGCCCAGCAGCAGTTGGAACCAAGACGCGGCGCTCGGCGTTACCATGCCCCCCCTTGGCCCGATGCAGGGCTTCCATAATTCCCACTACAGCATGCACCAACACATGCACGACGTCAAACCCTTTGAGCGAGCCGGCTCAGAGCCGTCAATGCCCCATTTCTCGCCGCTGGGGGGAGACACAAAAGACCTGTATACCCACGACTCGTCGTGGATGAACAACTACACCCCAAACGCGTTCATCACAAGCAACCCCATTTCGAACCCGGAACAACAACACATGGGACACGGGGGCATGTGGCATCACAGTCCGGCCAAGCTGGACGACCGTGCCTATCAGCAGGAGCCGCGCTCTGTCTACGCTGGCGAATTAATGGGCTTGGGGCCTGGGGCTTCCAACGCCGAGGCGTCGATGTATCTGAGGGGGACTGGTAATGTAGATGGTATGATGTATATTAATGAACGGTAAACGGCGCCCTATTTTTGTTTTACTATAGATTCGAGCTAGAAATCAAATTTACTGCAAAGTACGTAACTACACATAAAGATGCCGCAATAGACTTATCAAAACCACATCTCGAGCCTTCGCCAGCCGTGCTTTCATCCCGCAAATTGGGCTAGGAAACAAAACAGCTGCGCAGTAGCAGCAGCAGCGTGCTAGTCTGGCTGCTAGTCTAGTCGACCTGACGTCTTGGCATCGAGCTCGAGGAACTGCTGCTCTTGCGTGTGTCGAGCAAATTGCCAAATCGAGCCAAGCTTAGGAGGACGCTCCTCTGGCCGTGCAGTTGCCACGCTACTCTTGCGCACGACAAACAGGACTAGCGGCCGGGCTAGCAGCACAATAGTCCGGCTATGGCAATTACACCGGCCCGCGACAAGGCAGTCAGTCGCCAGCGAAGAAACGGGCTGGTTTCAGCGTCTGTGGCTGGATGATCTGCGCCATCCTTATCACCGCATGGGGAACCTGTCCCGTGGTTAGTTAGTACGTGTCCGCAACCCGTTGCTCCATATCGCGAGTGATAGATATCCTCCCCCCATCGCAGGCAGGCCCCGCTGAGTTATCGGGCTTGCGCATATCGTGCCACGTGTTTCACTTCGGCTCGATGGTACGTGGTCAAAGTTCTGGGGTAAAATCGTGGGCGGGCGTGGGAGTGCTCTGCATCTCCACCATGCAATGCAGTCAGCTCAGCTCCCGGACGGGCATCATCGCAATCAGTCGGTGAGGAAGCCGACAAAAGGGAATGAATACCATATCGGGCAATCATCCCCTCCCCCCCGCGCCAAACCTGGTCGGGCTGAATATCGCAAAAGTAGCGTGGTTTTGGCAAAGATGGCTCTCTGTGTTTATGATTTTTGCGAAACATGGCCTCACAGTTTTATTCGTGAAACCCGCGAAGCTCGAGCGGCAGGGAGAATCCTGAAGCTGAAGTTAATATACTTCAAATCGTCACTCGTGCGGCCCGCGATAACTACGGCCCTGCCACCGCCGCACAGCTAACGTCAGACTCTCGCCTGACAGCTAGTTATTTAGCTTAACTGCAGTTACCTATGCGTAATAATCTAATTGATCTAGCTAGCCAGCCCCGTGGCATATCTCACGTCATGGCGGCCAACCCTAGCACATGACATGCATTTACATGAAACGAGACACATTCGCCACGCCCCGCTCGCGTCATAGCTGACCGGCTCTCGGAGGAACCGTTCTTCTCATGTCTTAAACCTGCTAGCTCAATAGAGCCCAGCGTATGTAGTGAATGAAAATTGCCTCTTTGAGTAATGATCTGTCGTGTTACTCCGCCGCCACACGTAGCTGTCGCACTCCGGCTGTAGCTGGCAGGGGCGCCACGAAAGACGGCCATCTTGGCGTTATTATGATCGAGCCTGGACAGGTCGGCCGTTGAAGTTCGATAGGGCACCCCGGCGTCTTTAGATGTGCGACGTATGCACACCCAAACAAGCTGCATGCAGTGTTGCATATGCACGTCTTGCTGCATATGCATAAATTGTTGCATGGTCATGCTCGTGTGATAAACACCTGTGATGGCCATTGGGCAATGTATGAGGGGTAGTGCAGATGCCTCGGCCCTCAAGTCCGGAAACCACGGAGTGGAATCACTGTGCCGGCACTGTCGCTGACAAGTCAACCCTTGCCATCTGGATGGCCCCGTTTGACCTGCAACGAGAACAACAATACACTTGGCCACATCTAATAATATCGCTAGATTTCCCATTTCTGTACGGCTCCACATCGTATATGACCCTCCGCTCGTGCTCCGCGTGTGCTCCGCGTCAGAGGAGAACCTTTATAGAGGCGACAAGATCTGCATGTCATTAGGGGTTGGAGTGATAAGTCGAAACTAGTGGGCCTATTATATTTGACGTTATAGACGGCTATAGCCGGATCGACGTGTCCTTGAAAGGAATTTGTCGTATCTAAAACACAAACAACCCCTTAACAAGCATTTGATTGACTGTCTGGGACGATTTCTGAGCAAAGGTGCCTCGGCTAGCTTACGAACTTCATACCCCGTCGGGCAGATCTTCGCGGTATGCACGGAAAGGACAGCTGCACAGTCCCCTGTTTCACTTTCACGGAGTAAATTGTTCATAATTAATAAATATGATCGACAATATATCTGGAAACGTAAGGCTATTCATGACGTGTTGCCTGACCGAGAGTGGAGCACGGCGCCAGTTGTGAGTACCGCCCAAGATGAATTTGACAGCTTTCCTGACATTAGAGTAGATCATTCGCAGCAACGTGTTTATTCACAAGTACAGTGAAAATATAGGCAACATGGTGGACACAAATAAGCTGCAAGGAGACTCAGCCATAAAGAAACCAGAGGTTACAAACTTTCCAGTAAATGTAATTTTAAGCATCAGCACACACTACTCTCCTCTACACCTGTCTCTATGGAGCCGAATCGGCACGCAAGAATTGAGATGTTGTAGGACACGGCTTCAAGTCAATATGCTGGCTCAGAAGAGACTTCTCGGGTATGACGTCGATTGTGTGGGCGAAAAAGAGCCTCTTTGCTGACGGAATTGCTCTCGCGGGAAGTTTAGACTCAATTAATTTAGCCAGGTTGAGTAAATTAGCTGTAAGAGGGGGGCCCTATCTCGACTATCAAAGTAGATTAAAAGTTTCCCTTTCGTTAAATTGTGTCTTTTTTCCTAGCCTCCCTACTATATCTATTATGCTTAAATTACTTTATTAAAGAGCGCTCACATTTAATAACCTTAGGCTTGGTGGCTTTAATGTTTTAGTCTCATTACATACCCACTATAAATTAATTTAGGTTTTTGTGAATCTCTTTACTGAATTCAAGTTGCCTGATTGTACGTCAGACTCTCGTATGCCTGAGTGGTGGGTGTGTGCTTTGGTCTACGAACTTGCGTCTAATCGTTTGGCTCGTAGCACTATATGTAACTCGTGAAAAAAATTGTACATAGCAGAATTGGGGGACTTGCTTATCTTAAATATAGACATTTCCGATCGGTAGCGAAGCCGAGAGCTGAGCCCATTGTAAGGCTTGACAGGCTATTCTTGGATACAGTCGTGGTTACCTAAGCGTCCAATAACAGCGGTCCAGCATAATTAGCATCTATCGTCTGAAATTTTATCCCAAAGACTAAAATTCGAAGTATGACTTAGCAAACACTAAACAGGAGTCGTTCGACCAAACACTTCCCCCATTTATATGTGCAATAACAACCCCTTGAGCACACACCGGCATTGACATCTATGTAAGCTTTTCTGATAGTAGTAGACTTCTAATATTACTAAAAGTGGCTGCTTTTTCCTCAAATACTGTGATTTCAAAGCTTGGCTGCATCCTAGCATGCTTTTTTACGCGAGGCCAGGATTATGCATGGCTCTACCATTATTATTTTGTTACCTAACGTTTGGTGACAAATTTAAGACTCTTTCGAAGCCTAGACTTCTCTTGTAGACCTAGCACTTTATGTGTTGTCGTTAAGATAATTTTTTCAGAGGTTTGCAGATACTGAGAGGGCCACCTACTAGACGTATCTCGATGTTGTCATAGGCTGTTCTGGCAAAGGACAATTATGACGACGAGCTAATTCGTATTGTCTCCAAGACACCAATTTCTGTAGAAGGCACTTGGTTTAGCGAAAGTCGTATAGGTTCGCAAGGAAACGGCGCATAGAAGAATTCAATTGTCCCAAGTCTAATCCAACTGCTATTATTCCTTCTGGCTGTAGTCTACTAATAGCCTATTACTTCGCTCGCAAGATTACTACAAGTACTAGCGTCCCGGTTCCAGAAACACACTACTATCTCTAGTGAGTGATATATGCCTTAATTAGACAGACTCTTCGATATCCGGAGATATGCCATAGTCATTACTGTGTCAAATCAAATCATAGTGAAGCCAAGAAGTATTCGCCTAGCTTTTCACAGGATCTAGCCAAATGCGGCCTATTGCATAGCCGGATAATGAGGTTGTTCAGTGTCAGTCTCTGCTCCTGAGCCCATTTTTATCTATAGCCGAACTGCCTGATCTGGTTGCTGCTCGTGACACTTGCGTTCTTTGCCTGTCATCTGGCTCTCTTTGACGGGGTTTCTAAAGTTAATTAGCGCATATGATAAACTCGTAGGACTAGAGCATCACCTAGACAGTTTGATTCATTCACCCTCGGATGTTACTGTAGCAAATCACAAACTACGGCCGTCAAGTCAAGTGGAATCAATCCTCTGTTCATGCTATCAAGCCAGCTGAATATTTTGGTTTTCTATAAAGCTAGCTGCCTACGACTGATTTGGCTTTTTCTCATCCTACAACGCCTCCAATGCATCTATATGGTAGCATCCTTAATCTCGTGACACACACTGCATGCCACTCTTATATACAAGATATAGTATACCAATATGTACACCTTCCTCAGGTTGAGACGTTTTAGACGTCCAAACTCGCACAAAAAAAAATCATAAACTCCGGGATGCTTTGAAGCTCAAGCAAGACCTAGGGTTCCTAGAATCATGGAAGGCACTGACTGACCCTGAGGCACTGTTTGAGCTTCTGGGAAGCGAAACGTTGTCTGGGGACGAAGGATCCTCCGTAATTTCTGTCCCAACATTCCGAGGATCATTTAGTTCTTAGTCGGTATTCGAGGTTGGAGGATAAACTGGATAGTAGAGGCCATCTGAACCTCTGGATAAGAATGGATACGGATACCATTCTGACGGTGGCCGAAATCCTGGCACATTAGGTATGACCCCATGACGGCCATTCGGCCGTGGTGGATATGGATGGGCCGGAAGGGGGGTACCATGACCGCCTTTAGTTACCCCAAAACAGTCACAGTTCTGGTCTATTGGTCGTTCTGGACCATGGTGTCCGCCATCACTGCCGTTATCAATGCCATTCCCATTCCCATCCCCATCCCCATTCCCATTCCAGTTCCCATTCCCATCCCAATTCCCATCCCAATTCCCATCCGGCTTATCATGACCATTTTCACCGGGATTTCCATCGCCGTCATCACCACTATGTTTGCCTTGTCGCAAATCCCTCCACATATTGTGCATGCGTCGAATCTGACCTTCAGTAAACTTCACAGGACATGGACTAAGTTAAGAGAGATAAGCCAACCGCCTTCATGATCAAATAGCAGCGTAACAAAATTGTCGAAGCTTACTGTGATGCATAATCCATGTAATTGTCAACTGGATCAAGGCCTTTTCCGCATGAGTTTGGTATGTCATGTCCCTTTGGACATCCCCAGGTCGGCCCCTTCTGCGCAGGTGTATCGTCAATCTTATCACCCTCTCCTCCACATCCTTCTTCGAATGTGTGTAAAAGGCCCAGCCAGTGACCAATTTCGTGAGTAACGGGCGTATCAGATTCAAAATAGGAATGGCTGCCGCTATTAGGAACGCTTTGTGAAATGATGCTGCAGCCGTCGAGTTTGAAATCGTAGCCGATTGGAAGTTCTATTGGGAGATAACAGGAACCCAGTATTGTACTCGACTGGCCTCCCGGGTCATTTGGCGACGTGAGCTTCGCGAGGAAGTATAGATTCAGATCGCCGTATCCTCCCCTCTTGAGCTGGTGTTTCATAGCGTGCTCATCTTGATGGAATGCCCACTTCTGGTTTGGAATATACCTAATTTTACCTGTAATGGTGAAGTGAAAACCGGCGCTGGCAAAATGCTTATTCGTCTGGTTTATCTGCATTCGTATAGCATCTTCCTGAAAAGTAAAATCAAAAATTAGCCACATGTCATGTAGGAGGTGGGCGTGCTGAAAGACTCTGCAGAGGTCATATCGTACAGGTAAGTAACCACTCTCAGCAGTCTTTCCACCATGAATAACGTTCACGTAAACCTTGACCTTGAATGTTTCACGCTTCTGTGTCAGACTGCTCATGCGCATTTCCTGTTCAGCAAATCGTCTAGTAATCTGGTGGAACTCCTCGTTCGGCGATGGCGTTCCACAGCCGAATATTGTAGCGTTTTTTACCGTTCCTACGGCCGCTGCCGCCGCTAAAAGGCTGCTCCAAACGAGTGCTTGTGGAAGCATGTTGGTTTAGAAGAAGATTACGCCATTAAGCGGACGGAGAGGAACTGAGGGAAGTGAGTGACCGAGAAGGTCTTGAAACTTGTGGATCTAGTTTGAATTATATAGAAATGCTAAATACGATTTCCTTGCGATATCAGTTTAAATTAACATGGGGGTGATTAATTGCGATGAACCAAGTAACTTTCCAACAGCCTGAATATGGAGGACTATGCATGTTGTCAGATTTGAGATCCGTCTACAGTGAAGATTTAAAACCGTCACGACCCCTTCAATTCTGCCCATGTCAGGCCGCCAGTACTCCGAGTGGAGCGGGCCTTACTCATGCAACAAGGAACCACATTGTGGAAATGGGGAGATAAGAACTTATGGGTTTACCGAATGCTTGCTCAAACGGCCGGAACTTCTGATAGCATGATTCGTGTGAAGAGCTAGGATTGCATGCATTGGGATGCGTATGTATTGTTAAGATCGCAAGAACGTTGCGGGATATACGGGCATCATAGGAGGGGAATGTAACAACTCCGCTTTTATCTCTGAATTTGGCAGGCGCCCGTTCGCCTTTCCACTCCAGAGTTCGCTACTCTTTCAAGGGCGCCAAGTATGGGGGTCTGAACGTGCTCTGCATATGTCGCAGTGTACACAGAGCGCTCCGCTACGACGTTGGAATGGACGTGGATGTCGTAATGGAGGGCAGGGTCTCGTCCTAATTTGATCTAGACAGCCAGGTAAAAGTGTTGAATATATCCTGCTTAAGGAAAGCTCCTCCCTCGTAACAGCATTCACAGAAGCAACCTGGTTTTACGTCCATTCAAAAGCGGCGTGCACTAATCATGTCGTGGCAGCAATTAGATTTCTTTGTCCTTGAGCTATTATTGTCGTGCCCAATGAAAAACTTCGATTAAGCAGTATCACTGGTACTGATATCTGTGTTGCAATCTTCGGGCATGTTGCCAGGATCCTGTTTGTGATAATCGCTCCAGAAACGAGATGTTGCTACCTGTCCGTTCAATTGATCAAGGATCGGCATTAGCTTGCAAACAAGCCATTTAACCCGCACTATGTGAAGAGGTAGATCCATGGCATAAAGTGTCTAAAACGCTTCTTTGCCCACCTCCACGCTATTGCAACGACTAAAACATAGCTAATGGCATTGTGGGGCGGGGGGGGGGCCGATTCAAAGGACGCGTGAAAGAATATTATCACCAATTCAACGAATTTGCACGGTATTTATCAGGTCGATAAACAACCACTGAGAAATAAGGCCCCTGCATCAACGCCATGGATTATTGCAGCTTTCACGTCAACTTGATAGGCCATTTTATCGACCCAAAGCACAATGCCCACAACAACACACACATATTGGTGTCTGACACAACCTGCAACGTAACCTCAATTCAGTAATGGGATCAACTAAGGACCTGAATAAATTCTCAGTACTCTTGGATGAAATAAGATCAAGTAGTTAAGCAGCTTAATTTAAGCTTATTGGATTTTAATATATCAATTTAGGCGTAATAGGCATAGGATTGAAGCTCCGAACAAAGACACAATTCAAGCACAAAGGGGAAACTTGTTGATCTACTCAGATAATCGGCCTAGGACCCCGCTTACAGCTAATTTACTTGACTTGACTAAATTAGTTGGGTCTCCATTTCACACGAGAGCAATTCTGTCAGCAACGAGGCTCTTTTTTCGCCCATACACTATGTTTTAGCAACGCACAATTATTCTGAACTTGATATTTTGTCGACCCAAAACGCA
Organism: Conoideocrella luteorostrata; assembly: GCA_032433595.1. Lineage (NCBI taxonomy): Eukaryota > Fungi > Ascomycota > Sordariomycetes > Hypocreales > Clavicipitaceae > Conoideocrella > Conoideocrella luteorostrata. The sequence continues at coordinate 118,721 of JASWJB010000089.1, forward strand.
CACCCAAAACACTTAATGAAACTTCGGGGGGAAAACTTCGTAAATTCTTGACGTCCTTCCATGTGTCCTGCAAAGGGCATGACCGCACTACTTATTGCTGTAACATTCCTTCTGACCACATCGGTCAAGTCCACAGCCCACGTGAATTCAATCCCGTCACCCTAGAGGATCTATTCCGCCCACACAATATGAGAAAAAAACAAGGCGCAGGTGGTTATACTTGATCACACCAGGAAGAAATTGTGCAAACTTGCTAGGAGTAGGATAAGAAGTTGATGTCTCCTATTCGATTGAATCTTCATCCTAAGGATGTAATCATTTATTTGGCAAACAAGCCGCTCAAATCTCACTGCATAATGTGCGCTAAAGCCCATGATGCATGAGAAGATTATACAAGACCAAAATTCATTATACATTGCATACGCCCCTTGAAAACATTAATATTGCGCCATATGTCTATAAGCCCCGAACAAACCCGGTTTGTAACACTTCCTTGTGGTTCAAACGAATGCGATTGTAGAGGCTTGGTTAGTTAAGCCCCAGAGTGCGTTACAATTCCTCATAACTTATGGCAGCCTGTCCCCAGCTGCTTGACGTCAAATCGCTGCTCTGTCATAACTTTCTCAGCCCGACCCAGCTTCGAGGATGTGATGTGCGGTCCAATAAAGGCGAACTAGGCGGACTGCGTTTCCTCTTGAGCCATCCTGAAGAGAAGCGCTGGCTAAACGACCGATGCCTATTGAGTGGCTTGTCCATAATTGTTGGCAAAAGCGTGTCATAACCCCCCAGAATTTTTTCGAGGTGGGACATGTCATGTAATTGACAGACGGTCTGCTCTGCTTGTTTCGCAGTTGCATCACACTCCTCGAATGGTAAGGGAGGCAAACTCCGTAAGCGCCAATCTGGGTCTCTGGGAGCATCCTTTGGGGCAGTAGACTTTTGCTGTGTCGTCCTGCCCCTCGTGGATTGGCCTCTTGCCAGTTCCTGCACGATTGTGTGGTAGGCGCCTGGAGTTGTTGCTTCCCCATCGGTATCACATGAGTTCTTGACTGCTAAATATGTTAGAGCTGACCAGGTTGCAGGATTTATTTCGACATGTACGCACCAATACCTTTTGTATCTGGCACAGATGTGTGCGGGCAAGTTTTGCATGGTGGCGGCAGCGGCGGAAGAGGCTTCGTTGCATAGAATCCAACGTCGTGCCTTAGATATACGGACCAAGCCATGGCTAATTTTGGCAGCGGAGTGCAAATTCCTTACTCAAGTGAGTGTTTCTCAAACGTTTTCAGGACGGGGTATACGGCTTTATAACTACAAAACAAAACCAATACCTGGGAAATAAGACTGGTTGGACGCTTACTTGAAACGCATTTTTCGTTGTTATTTGTGACTATCTGTGGTGGACGTTCTGGGGTATGGAGGAGGCGATTGCCAAATCGAGCAATAAACCCTCCGGCATGAAAAGCTAACTAAGCCACTGTGCTGCCTTCTAGAAGACGAAAACTCGGACTGACCGATGGAATTTAGCGAGCAACCAGTAGTTTAAACCTTTTTTCGGATAACTTTGGAGCATTTTCTGGCACAATGCATGATAGAGCTGTTTCAAGATTGCCAAGCGTGTGTGGCCATTGTCGGGGTTGTGAGGGCAAAAGCCTAGCGGCACCAACCAAATCGTGTTACAAGTCGAGTCATGGCACTCTGGTGGGAGCACACAGCAAGCTCCTCCATAACGTGACCACGCTATTTTTACCGAGGTTGTTTATGGAATTAGCCCTATGCGGCGGCCTCTTACAGATCAGATGAAGATGTAACAGTCTGCAGAGAGCCCGAAACATGTGGCGCACTGCTTATGTTCGCACAGACAGCGAGCTTTCACGTACACCACCAAGAGGCCACAAATTAGGCAATGGGAATGGTCATTTTTATCTGATCCATCGTCTTAACGTCTTACGATCTCAGCCAAGGTTCTGACGCAGGATGTGAAGATCTTCCGAAGTGCTTGGGATTCTCCACGCCTGGAACAGTCACCAGTAGCATTCTGTGTAGCACAATCTTCATTAATTACGAATTTTCAGTTAATGTCGCACGCCGAATCACATTTCGCCTTCAGATCCTCGCATGGAGTGTATTGTCCTTCGGATCCTGTAGCAAGCAGACCGTATTTTCATATCCAAAAATGTATTCATTGAGTCCCAAGTTATTCGCTTCATCTCAAACTATGCCAAAGCTTGAAGCCAATGCAGCCAATAACTATCTGGATACCGAGGATACTGGGTGTCAACCACCAACAGTAGCCGCAGATCATTAAGTAGCCACACCTGACGAACAGCGCAGGTATTTATAGACTTCAAAGGAACTACGTCAGGGGGTCACACCAAACATAATACTCCGCTTCCCGCTCTCCAGACGCTCGAGAGGAAGTAGTGCAAGTGTAATATAAGTTGAATAAACATTGTTTCTCTACATCCTACAGTCTATATAGAAAACAGAGCCCGTGCAAATAAATCTGCTTCACAGAAGCGTGTAGTTACATGATTGCGACAACAGATAAGAATACCAGAATGAACGCTCAGTACAAATCCTCTAACTCTCCGTAATATAACTAGACGAGGTCAGCTTTGGTGTCTTGGAAAGTCAATTCCGAAAAAAAAAAAAGTAGTGGGCATATGCTTACCAGTTATCCAAGAAACCCCTTTACATATTGCGCTTGCTGATGCGTTGTCGCTCAAACATCATGTGGTGCTGAGTTTGACGCTTCATAATAGATTGAATCTTCATCTCCAGCTCCCGAATGATCTCCCGTAGTTGGTTGCACTCGATGCGGCGCGTTTCTGCCAATACCCGACAGTATTCGACCATTTCAAGCTGCTGGCAGATGTTGGGAACGTATTCCGGACTTGATGGAGGCGTGTTAGGGTCCATCTGAGTGAATCCCATGTCCAAAGGGAGAGCGGGCTGGAGAGCAGGAGCAGGAGTAGCTGGGCTTGATTCTGTGTTCATTATGACTTAGATTAAAATGAGGCTTTTTGTGTCAAGCGGACTGAGGTGATGCGGTGTGATGCGGTGTGATGCAGTGTGAATGTGAGGGTGATTGTGAATGTGAAGGTGTTTTGATTAGAGGACAGATGTAATTTCAACTAGCATTGACGATGCTCTTATATATTCATCCGCATCGACATTAATACATCGGCATGCCCTATGCTGAGCAAAGACCGCACGGCGGTACTATTAGGCCGCAGGAATTGACAATGCGTAGAGTTGTTTATGCCTTGACGTTGATGCAGGCAAGCCCGTTGTCGAGACTGACTCGCTGTGGTCTGAGCTTGAGAACTCCGAGCTGAGCAAGTAAAGAATGAAAATATTATGCGCCGGAACCTTAAGCTGGAAAGAAGTCCGATAAACCAAATCAGATTTTCCGCGTACGATCGAAGCAGCTCCTTGTGGAACAGAGTAAGGATCCGGTGCTCCGGTAAATTTAGGTGACTCGCTCGACCGTCTCATTCAAGAGCTTTACTAGGAGGTTGTCATCTCGACTTCTCAAACATGCGTGAGCAAAAAAAACGCTGAGACTGTTGGCGGACGAACGTGGTTTGGCCAGGGGTCGGGCTGCGATCTCTCGATTAATCTCCGATCGCCGGCTGTCATTGGAAGATCTTTCCATCAACGTACCTTAATGAACTGGACATCTGTCTAGTTTAGATGACGTGGGCATGGTTTTCATGCCACATGCTATGGGGCGAGTTTCAGGACCGGGCGTGGGCTTGGATTAACCTCCCAGAACAAACGGCATCGGAATGAGCGGAAAGCTGAACTGTGGTGAGGCTGTATGAGCTTATCGTCCGGTCGATCATGATGCAGCGGGCATGATCGGCCAGCCCACAATCGGAAGCAGTTTAGTTTAGTTCTGCACAAATATAGCCCTTACTTGAAACAATGATCAATTATCGGCCGACGCCGCAATATTGCCAGCCTAGCAGTAAGGTGCTTTGGAGTGCCAAGTCTTGGCATGTACAACCCCAGACTATATCGGGGCTCGTGTTCTCCAGGAACGGCAAAACAAATACTAGCTGTGCTGTCAGAAATGTGGACAGTTTCTGTGGTTCAATCCGCAGCAGCTCGCAGAGCACCCTGAGAGTCTGCTGTAGATTAAAAAAAAAGAGGGCAAAAAAGAAAGCCGAATCGAGGTAAAACAGGACGGGCAGAAAATCCGCAAACCTTAATTGAGCTGTTGTAGGTCGGTCCTTCTTTTTCCTTTCCAATTTTTTTTTTTTTCGCTTGTTCTTTTTTTAACAGAGAAACCGTTTGATATACACTTTTTCGGCGATCTACTCTGATGTTGATTGACAGATGGCATTATTTTTCGATGCATAGACGCAGCCGGGAAAACCCACACAACCATGAACCCTACAGCCAAGTTGCGCGGTGGCCGACGAACTATTAAAACTTGCTGATAACGGGATTCGCAAACGGAAGCATAAGTGGATCTTGCTGCTTCAACTTGGACTTTAATTTTTGACAGGCCGTCAGTCAAGGATCTATCCCCGTCCACAAGAGCCTCAATGAGCCTAGCCACCCAACTCACCGGAGCCAAGGCCAGCCAAACTGCATTGGCACGGGTTTCAGGGACCGAGCTAAAATGGAATAACAATGGATGCAATGCCGCCGCAGCAGGCAATGACGGATTCGCTGGGCTTGTCGTGCCTTGGCACACGGCCATATTTCGCACTGCTATTGACGTGATCCAATTTGTCTCTGACATGGAGTGCGCGCAGAGAGGCTCGCGCTCCTAGAGGGCTCGCGCTCTTATCGGCCCTGGAGTGGACGCGCTGGGCTTGAAACTTCAAGACAATAACTTTACAGCGCTGGTGATTATGCCATTCAGAATGTGGCCGAGTTCAGAATGCGGCCCTAGTCTAGCATAGTTTGTCGCGACGGAATAATGCACGGGTCGAGCGAGACAGGAGCGGTTTTCTTCACTTACGTAGAGGGTGAGCAACAGGCAGGATCTTGTTTTATTTTATTTTATTTACTTGATTGTCTTTTTAATTGCAATGGGGTTTACGAAATGTCGACTACTGAGGATTTCGCCCGGCACCAGTACCAAGGAAGAGCCATCATCCCGCCGGGCCTATTTATAATCACGGTGGCGCTGGGGTTGTTGTCCGGGGATCCAGGTCGGCGCTGTCAACCAGACTGTCGGTGCTGTGGCGCTGATGCGATGTACCAGACGTACATAACGGTATATATTAACTACTAAAACTCTGTCCGTCCAAGCGTGTCACAGTATACGGTGGTCCCGGTGATGCACTCACTCTGCATGAAGCAACAACGGTGCCGCAGTGACTCATGTCCTTCATGAACGCGTGAATTGCAACGGTTTCTACAGAGACAGAGGGCATCGCAACTTGCTTGGTGCCGGTTTAATTACCTTTTTTTGGTTCACCTTTTTTTGGTTCACCTTTTTTTTTTTGGGCATTCCTTTTCCTTCTTGGCTGTCTGCGGCTAACTTGCCATAGCTAGGACAATGTCTTGCCAAGATCGAATGCGCGCCGCTGGATGCCAAAGAAGGCAATGCTGCGATGACTCGCGCTGCCCGCCAGGATGCGCCACGATGAGCGTCGACATAGCTCTGCTGCAATAAATAAAGCCACCGTACTGGTCGCCGTAACATGCATCCCGTTTTTTCCGATATTACGTCCACTTTGACAGGAATACTTTAAATCTCTTGTGGCCTGTCATCAGCGTCGTAAACGCGCCAGATCAATCTTGCGCCCAAGAAGCATCAAACGTTACATTGAAACGAAATTAAGAAAATCGGACATTATTTCGTCCAAAGGTAAGCCACTGCCGGGCGGAATCCGCGATGTGTGAAAGACAAGAGAATATAAATCCACCGGTTCGAATGGTTTCAGTGAACCTTCTGCGTCTGTACTTGTCCATTTTCGTTTTCTCGTGTACATTTTCGTGTCATTCGTTTCCGGACGGACTCGCCACCGCCTCTATCCATTGGGAATTATGAACGTAGTCTTGCTGTTTCTCGGACTGACCGCGTCAATTGCGCAGGCTGTGCCTCTCGAGCCTGCTGCACCTCCCGGATCCATTGCGCTGCAACTCCTCGATACCTTTGCTCGATATGCGACGGCAGCCTACTGTGTCGGCGTGAAAGATGCGCTAAGCCCAGGGAAAGTATGCGAGATCGGAAGACGCGATGCCTGCGGCGCTCTCTGGGACGCCACCGCTGTTTTGGAGCTCAAGGGAAATCATACCATCACCGGCAATGTCGCGGTCAACCCGAGCCAGCGGCTTATTGTAGTCAGTTTCCGAGGAACAGCCATGTCAAGTTTCCGGGATATCATGAGCGATCTAAAAATTTGCCCGAGAGAGCCCAGGCTTTTCGGTGACGTTCTCAGATGGGTCATCGAGGCACTTTGTGGCATGCTACCGCAGTACGTCACCTAATGCCGAGCTACACTGCGAGGCACAACTTGAGATACACTTCCTAAAACGATTCACAGGACCCCCGACGATGCAAGCGATCCCGTGTTGCCCCTCTGTCCCAACTGCCGCGTCCACACCGGCTTCTGGACTGCCTTCCGGGGTGTCAAGGCTGATATGCTAGCAGCCGTCAAGGAGCAGCAGGCGAAAAACCCTGGCTTCTCTGTCGTGACGACAGGCCACTCGCTCGGCGGAGCTGTTGCCACCATTGCCGGCGCGTATCTTCGCAAGAGCGGTATCAGCACGGACATCTACACATTTGGCTCCCCGCGCGTTGGCGACGAAGCTTTCGCAGCCTTTGTTTCTGGACAAAGCGAGGGGAAGACCTTCCGCATAACCAACGCCGCTGATCCCATTACCGTCTCGCCCGGCATAGCTGCGGGATACGCGCATACCTCACCTGAGATCTGGTTCCCTGATGGCCTTGATAAGCCAGAGACGATGCAGCAATGCATTGGGTTTGGAAACACCAACTGCAGTGCGCAGTACCTGTTTAGTCTGGGGCGTATTAGCGATCATTATGGCTTCAAGTATGCCAAAGGCTTCGTTGCGTGCCCACCCGCCACCGACGATGGAAGAAGAGAAGATCCTAGCCTGCCCGACCTTTCACAACAAGACGTCCATGAGTGGAAAAGCCTCGGCATATTGGATAATAGCACCGTTCCTACTACAGGCTAACGCGGGCCCAGATGCAGGCCCATTGCGGATTACATGTCCTCCCGGAGATCGTTTTCGTGCGCTTTATGTGTAAAGAGTATTGTAGTATTGTAGCGTCTAATAGTAATTTGTAATTAAATGGGAAAAAACTGGTGAGTGCTGGGAAAAGAAGCGGCTATGCAGGGTGAAGTTCGTTGTATGCCTCTGAATGTATGGCGCTGGGCTGCGAAAATTACTGCGCAAAATAAAGCAAATGCGATTGCATGTTGCATAAGGTACAACAAAGGTCTGAGCATGCAACTATACGATATCGTTACAACTATTTCATGTTAAAGCGTTCGGCGCGCCCGCAAGAGATACTCTTAAACCGGATTGTATCTCCAAAACAAGTCACCAACACGTCAGGATGCTCATCCTTGTCATTATCCCATCCGTTTGTCCAAACCGGACAATACCTGTTCCGTAATAGGCAATGACCGATCTGCAGGTCCGATGGATGCAGATGAGCCTGACCCATGTTCCGGATCTTATAGCCAATAGAGTTGGTTATAGCGAGAAACTGGGAATGTTAGCGTCCACAGCTGTTTCGCCGATTATTTACTCGTAGCAGGTAGCGCTGATTGTTTGGCTGTGGGGGACTCGCGACATCGTTTTGACGATGCAGCAGCTGTCCATAGCCGGGCTCGAAGAACAAAGTCTTGGTATGAATTGCACAATGTAAACTGAACAAGTCGCTATGAGTATTGGTTCAAGTTGATGCTTCGCTCCAGAGAGAGGTTCCGTGCTGTAAAGCTACGGTCCGGGAAAGCGTCCAGATGATCCACGTAGAGTATCCAAAGAATTAGCTACCATTAACGAAGAGCAGTGATGTAACAGGAACTGACGAGCTGACCCATAGCAGAAACTGCCAAATTGCACTTCGGATGGCACGAGGCACCATGGGCCGTAGTTACTGCTGCAAGTAATGCGTGGCTTCGGCGGTGGCTCAGATGGCTTGGCGGCATGACAGGCTTTATAAAGTGGGGATTGATACCCTGAATCGACGAAAGTCCGAGAATCCAAGCACCAGAAGTGGCAGGTCCTCTCACCAATAGCCAATTACGTACGTGCGCTGGTTGAGATGGTAGAATTGCCGGGTACAGCCCCCGGACAGTGCATGTCGACATGAATCAGTCAGCCTTTTGAATACGGACTAGAAGCAGACCGTGTTGCGCGAAATGAGGCAATTCAATCAAATTAGGCAATGCGAGCCCACCTTTGGCAACAGAACTCATGGTCACGTCATATAGCTAGAAAACCCACCGTTGCAGAAGCGCGACCGAGAGCGAATCCATCATTGGTCCAAGGCAGTAGTTAGCCATTGTACTCTTACGGAGTTCGGAGTACGGGACGCCTAAAACAAAGCCGTGTGAGCCTCAGCCTCTCTTTTCAATGTAGCCCGAGCTGCCCCAGCATTTGGAGGCACTTTTGCGACCCGGGATCCAAGTCCAGCAGGCCAAGCTGGTCCATTCAACCCGGATTGAGAAGGTCGCACACAGCAGTCCGCAGCAGAGTCTGGTTGGCAATAGAATGAGCTTGGTTCAACCCACTGCAAGGATGGTTCTTATCGCTTCCCCGCCTTTCGACCAGACGCTGATGCAGTCAAACCCCAGAGAAATTACGGAGTAGTGTAGCAAACACACGCAGCCAGATTTAGGACACGGCTTCTTATTCTACTGAAGAGCCCGTGATTCATTTCCTCGCTGTCTACCGCCCAACCCCGTAATTGCACATTGGAGACAGCTGCCAGATTTTAGCTGTGCTCGGCCTTTTCTCCCCTTTCCTCCCTTTCCTTGTAGTCGTGAAGATTATTCTCAATTCACTTTCGAGCAGACTCACAGGCAACAGGTCGCGCGACTCGCAGCTCTAAGCTCCACGCCCCCAACTGGAACAGTAGCAGGCTCGAGCATTGTTTCACAATGCGTACCGCATCCCTCGGCAAGGCTGCGGCTCTGCTGCCACTGCTTGTGCAATTTGGTCTCGCAATTGACCCGCCTCGGAAGCCTCACCAGCCAACTGGAAACGGGAACAGAATCCTCTCCTACAACGAAACCACGCCTTCCCCAAAAATCCGACCATCCAGGATTTCCGTGCGTTGGTCGGGCACAGGCCAGGACGGGCAGTATATTACCAGCAACGACAAGTCCGATCTCGTCTTGGTAGACATTGCTAGCGGCAAGGAGACCATTTTTCTGTCGGCAGACAAACAGCCCAGCGGCACTCAAGACTATTGGATCCGCCATGACCAGCAGACGGTCCTGGCCGCCGCCAACGCGACCAAGCAGTACCGACACTCGTATTTTTCAAACTACTTCCTCGTTGATGTGAAGACAGGCGGGAAGGAGCCTCTGGTGGGTGACCAGGCTGGTGATATTCAGTATGCCGAGCTGGCACCGACTGGTAAGACAATTGCCTTTGTGCGCGGCAACAATGTGTTCCTGCGCGACGGGGATGGCCAGGTCCACCAAATCACCAAAAATGGAGGGCCAGACATGTTCAATGGCGTGCCTGACTGGGTGTATGAGGAGGAGGTCCTTGGTGATCGATCTGCGCTGTGGTACTCCCCCGATGCCAAATACATTGCCTTCTTGAGCTTCAATGAAACTGGTGTCGGGACTTTCACCATACCATACTACATGGCCGGCCAGAAGGTTGCTCCATCGTACCCCAAGGAGCTACAACTGAGGTATCCTAAAGTCGGGACCACGAACCCCAGCGTGGAGCTCAACATCCTCAATGTGGAAACGAAAAAGGTGGTGAATGTGCCGATTGATGTATTTGCCAAGGATGACCTCGTCGTCGGTGAGGTCAAGTGGGTGACTGACAAGCACTCTGCGCTTATTTACCGAGCCTTCAATCGCGTGCAAGACCAAGAGAAGCATGTCGTGGTCAACCCTGAATCTCTGGCAAGCAAGGTCGTGAGAACGCGAGACGGGACGGATGGGTGGTTGGAAAACTCACTGGCCATCTCCTATGTCGGCGGTGTTCAGGCTCTCGGTTCCTCCAATCGTACTTATTACGTGGACTTATCAGATGCATCAGGCTGGATGCATATCTACCTTTACTCCGTTGACGGCTGCAAGCCCGTACAGCTGACGACGGGAGAGTGGGAGGTCGACTCTATTCTGTTTGTCGACGCGGCCCGCCAGCTGGTATACTTCAAGGCAACGACAAAGCACAGCACCGAACGCCACATCTACAGCGTCTCATATGCGACCAGGAAGATCCAACCCGTGGTGGACGACCAGGTCCCCGCCGTCTGGGACGCGTCGTTCTCTGCCAAGGGTGGGTTCTACATCCTTACATACGGCGGTCCAGACGTTCCCTACCAGGAATTGTACGCAACCAACAATACCGCCAAGCCGATACGCACTCTTACCTCAAATGCCGAGCTGTACAAGAAAATCAACGAGTACAGTCTCCCCAACATTACGTACTTTGAATTGAAGCACCCAGATGGCTTCACCCTGAATGTCATGCAGCAGCTGCCCCCGAAATTTGACCCGTCCAAGAAGTATCCCTCTCTGTTCACGCCCTACGGTGGGCCCAACTCGCAACAAGTCACCAAGGCATTCCAGCCCTACGGATGGAAGGCCTACATCTCGTCGGAAGAGGAGCTCCAATTCGTCGTCTACACCATTGACAACCGCGGCACCGGCTTCAAGGGCCGTAAATTCCGCGGCGCAGTCACCAAACATCTAGGCGACCTCGAAGCAAAGGACCAGATCTGGGCAGCCCAGGAGCTGCTGAAGCAGAATTCCTTCCTCAACCCCCAAAAGATTGGTATCTGGGGGTGGTCGTACGGGGGCTATCTGACCGCCAAGGTCATCGAAGCCGACTCCGGCGTGTTCACACTCGGACTGAGCACAGCGCCCGTGTCAGACTGGCGATTCTACGACTCCATCTACACAGAGCGGTACATGAAGACCCTGACCACCAATGAGGCCGGCTACAACAAGACCGCTGTGCGAAACACCAGCGGGTTTAAGAATATTGCTGGTGTGTTTGCCTTGATGCACGGCACTGGTGACGACAATGTCCACTACCAGAATGCGGCTGCGCTGGCAGACTTGCTGGTCGCGGGGGGTGTGCCGCCGGAGAAGTTCAGAATGATGGCCTTCACAGATAGTGATCATAGCATCGGCTTTCACGGAGCAAGTCCGTTTATTTACAAGTTCCTGACGGCGAGGCTGTGGGATGAGGTGCAGCGCGGGGATAAGAAGCTGGTACATCAGTGGAGTCGTCGTGGGCACGTGGGGAATCAATGATGCCGATGATGATGATGATGAGTATTTAGATCGTCTTGAAGGGGGACGTGAAGGAAATTTTCAGCCATGGGGCAGGACACTTGTACCGGTTTCATATATCATTGAGTAATTAGATCAGAACGACGGCCGGATTAGTGAGCCACGTGGTGTATGTGGGTAATGACTAAAAAGCATTAAGCGGAGATTCTCGAATAAGTTATTTCCGACAAGATTTGTGCATCCTCTGTCTTTGCGTTGAGCCGTTCTAAATTTTGAAAGTACAAGTACCGGCACCATGAGCAACTGAGTAGCAGTTGCGACGACTAATCTACAGAGAGGTAGGTGGAGGTCAAAATCCTCCGAGTGCAACCACATCACGCGTGGAAACACACGACTGGCCTTCCAGAACCTTTCACAACCTTGTCTCTTGTCATGCAATCCCACGGACCAGGCCGTGCTGGGGTTCATGGTTGGTCCTCTGACAGGTTCACCAAGCGCAATCATGTATCGCGGCACTCCATATTCAATCCCTTCTGCAAGCGAGCCGCTCGCTCCAAATACGGGTAAATGTGCCTAAATTCCCCACCAATCACCGTACATACGCCATGCCCTGAAGCGGAAGCCAAGCCAGCGCTGCTAGTAGTGTCTGCGGTGGTGGCTTATAGTGCGGGAGCTCTAACGAGGGCTGGTTACCGAGAACAAAGCCACCTCAAGGCATTGTAATTAGCCTGCATTAATGAACGGCATAACTGCTATTACAGTGAGTGCTCCGTACTCCATACATACAGAACAATTCAGCGCGCCGTACTACAACGAAAGGTCGGCGCTCACTATAACCAGCAATTAATTCTTACACGGCTAATCTAATCCGTGAAATCTGGAAGGGTGCTTTCTGTTAGATGCCCCCCAATGCCTTTAAATCTACATGTAAGTTATGTCCTGCATCGGAGCCCGCCCGCAACCGCATCGATATTTGACCACTCGGGCCGCTCGCTACGTTCCTGCCGGGAGGGAGCCCTTGGCCTTACAGAGACTGCGTCATGGCCAAAACGCCACAGCAGCCCGGAGCACAAAAGAGCAACAAAGTGAGTCCAAGACTGACCTTTGTAGAGTGCTCGTCTGTATGGAGCAGCCCCTGTAAATCCATCGCTTGTGTCTTCAGCTTACCCGTGCAGCAACCATGACGTCGTATTGGGTGGATTGAGTGGAAACTCTTGAGTAAACCGGACGTTGGCCGTCATGTAACCTGCCTGGCTGGGCAAGTTGAACGACGATGCAATATGAAAACTAGTCAATTTGCGTATTAGGCTATTATTTTTTATCAGTCGGGGACGTGTCTTAATACATCACTATGCAGGAGTAGATGCTCGCGATGCCCTGCTGCAGAACCCTGACCAACTATTCAATATTTATAGTAATGGGCTTGCGTCATTTGGTGCGGTGTGAGTCAAGCCATGCCATTTATAGAATTCCGTTCGGGGCCGCAGAATAAACAAAGCGGCCGCACAATGAATAATGAAGTTCGTGCGGCGCATTATTCTACAAATCATGTCAGCGGTGTTCTTTTTTGCACTGTATGCAACAGGGGAAGTGTCACGGCGTACATGAACATAGGAACAATCCCGCTCCTCGCGTGGAGAATTGCTGGAGACCCCAGTCAGGAACAGCGTCTACAGGACGGCTTAGGATCCTGCTAGCGTCGATGCCCATGTCAAAGTGTTGGTTAGTTTGCTGGTGGGACGAGCTCGGTAGGCCAGATGGGCAAGTGTATTAGTTATTGAAGATATACGGAGTACTCCAAATATATATATATATATAATTGCGCATGGGCACGGGGCACGAAAGATCAATAGAAATATCGCTTATCCCTTGTCGATTGTTTTTGGACTCTTCGAATTGTGCAAGGCCTTATTACATACTCCGCGCTTCAAGGTTGCACATCTCGGCAAGGCGATGCAACTAAGATCCGTCGTTCCTGCCCTCGCGGCACTTGCCAGTTCCCTGGCTCCTTCCACTGCTACAGCGGTTCCACGTGCCGCTGGCTCTCTTGCACTGGCCGCCGATAAGCCTCTCCTCACATTCGACTATTCTACACCTGACCCAGACCCCAAGAACTGGATTGGCATCTGGTCTGCATACTATGGCGGTCCCGACAATCAGGCTTCTGTTTCATACTCGTTAGCGTGGGACTGGGCCACTGAAGCCAAGGGAACTGTTCAAGTAAACGTTTCGAAACTTCAACCCGGCGCGTACAAGGCTTACTATCTCGCAAAGAATGGGTACAAGTGGCTCGCGGATCCCATTGAAGTCAACATCCCCGGGACGGGACCTCTTGCATTCCTCATTGACACGTTCACTACTCAGAATGCGAGACGGGGTGACGCTTTCCAGGCTGCAGTTGGTGGCTTGCTCGCAAATCCAAAGAAGAACATGAAATGGGCCGTTGTCGACCGAGACAACGCAGATTGGGTGCAGGTCTCGGACAATGGCACTCTGTACGGCACTCCCACATCTAGCGGCATCGCCAAGTTCACCGTCAGAGCTACCGATGCCGACAACACTACGGGCAGTCTGGCTGTAACCATCCCTGTTGTTGCCTCCGCCGCGCCTCTCGTGAGCAAACTGAATGTCATGTCCTTCAACCTCTGGCAAGGCGGCAGGAACATCAACGACTCTCACCGCAAGCAAATCAAGTTCTTGACCTCAAGTGGTGCCGATATTGTCGGGTTCCAAGAGAGCTTCTTTAATGATGGTCTTCGTCTGGCTAAAGCATTGGGTTGGCAGGCGTATCAAACCTCAGACACATCCATTATCTCACGATACCCCATTGTGGAAGTGTATCCCCAGACCTCTGCTTCAGGATCAGTCCGCATCGCTGTGGACGGCGAGGACAGCCAGGTCATCATGTGGAATGCGCACTTGGGATATGATCCCTACGGGCCCTACGATTTCTGCTTCTCCAAGATGTCGAGGGAGGAGGTTCTCAAACGCGAGGCTGACTCCAAAAGGACACCGCAGATTGTCGAGATTATGGACAGGATGAAGTCCCAAATTGCTAATGCTAAAGAGATTCCCGTTCTTTTGACGGGTGATTTCAACGCCCCTTCGCATCTGGACTGGACAAATGCGACAGCCAAGTCTCACTGTGGCGTCGGGTACTTTGAATGGCCTACTTCTATTCATCCCACCGAGGCCGGCTTGGTGGATTCTTTCCGCGAGAAACACCCTGATCCCGTAGCTGTTCCGGGAATCACCTGGTCCCCCATCTACTTGACCAACAACGGACGTCCGGAGCCGTTGGACCGACTTGACTTTGTGTATCACAAGGGTATGAAGACGCTAGACTCCAAGATCCTGCTGGTGGGTAGCCCGCTGCCAGAGACGGATCCAAAGTATAAGGACAACGAGTGGACTTCGGATCATGCGTCTGTCATGACTACGTTTCAGATTCCCAACAAGAGATGCAAGCGCGAGGCTTCGCAGGCGTAGTTATGGTCATGGCCGTGGAGAGAACAAGGTCCAATAATCGATGTAAATATAGGATCTAGCCAATTTTGAACTTGTCCATTGTTTGACTGAATGTAATGGACTTCATTCTAGCGGAGTGGCGGGCAAGTGAAGACAAGCACAGACGTAGCCATATGCCCTCGTACAGTTGGTTGTCCGCTGCATTTCGAGGGACATTGCCAAATCCGGCCCGTTCTTCTCTATCTCATACCACAGTATGGTTTTTTTGGTTTTTTTGGGGGTTGTTTTTTTCAGTTAGAAACAAGCTCATGCTACTCTTTCTCAACTAGGAGTAAATGGACCTTCGGCATTGGTAGAATGATATTTCCGCAGCCCACCATTTGCTTGCGCTGCCTGCTTGCTTGAGAGCGAGGGCCGCTGTAAGACGGAGCTTGCAGGCCCCACCCACGTTGAAACCTTGAATTCACCAAAGTCTAGCCCGTAGCTCCCAACTCCAAGCAAAAGTCCACCGCGTCTTCCACTCCCCAGCTGCATGTGCGATCTGCATTCTTTCAAGTCGCTGCAGCCAGCCAGTCACCATGGACGGCCTAGACGAGTTTGAAAAGTCCCTCGCGGCCGACAAGGCAGAGCGCGAGAAGGGCGAGAGAGGTGCCGAGCAGCAGCGCCGTCGCAAACACAGACACCACCACCGCCACCATGACGATCGAGACGACAGAGAAGACAGAGACAGAGACAGAGACAGGGATGATAGACATCATCGCCATCGCAGACACCACGAGGACGATGGCCACAGACACAAGAGGAGCAGGCATTCTCGCGGCGACAATAGCGACAACGACGACAAGAAGCACCGCTCAAGACACAGACATCACCGCCACAGAAGCAAGGAGAGGGGATCGGATGAGCAGCAGCAGCAGCAACAGCAACAACACAGGAGACGTGGCGACGAGGACTCCACATCTCGCGATAAGCCAGAGTCCGCTGCTCCGGCACCCGTTCGCGACGCATGGATGACGGCACCGTCCGCGCTGGACGTCGAGCATGTCCATCGCCCGGAGCGCAGGGCGAAAACACCGCCGCCCCAGATACCCAAACGGGTCATCCACGCTCGCGAACTGAACCAAGACCTTCAGAAACTCAACGACGGTCAATCCTTGTCCGATCTGCTGCCACGGGACGCCGACGCCGACGCCGGGAGAGAGAGAAAAATAGAGTACATGTTTGGCGACGCAGGGTCCTCGTGGCGGATGACCAAGCTTCGGGGCGTGTATACAGCTGCCGAGACCACCGGCAAGTCGGTCGACAGCATCGCGATGGAACGATACGGCAGTTTACAGGAGTTTGATGATGCGCGCGAAGAGAAAGAAGAGATGGAGCGGCGGGCAATCTACGGCGCGGGATACAAGGAGAAGGAAAGGCCCACGGGCGACTTATATCACGCTCGAGAACAGGAACAGTCGACGCACGCGGAGTCCCCGACGGAGCCTGGTTCAGGGACAGTCATACCCGAGGAGCCAGCCCGGGTGGTTGCGATGGATCAAACAGCTCTTAACCGGCTCCGCGCGCAAATGATGAAGGCCAAGCTGCGCCGTGCCCCTAACGCAGCGCAGCTCGAGGAAGAATACAACCGAGCCGCAGCGCTCGCCTCGTCTTCCAACGCACCCGAAGCGGTCGTCCTCGGCATGATGGACAACCGCCAATTGGCAGGCACGAGGGGCGAAGTCAAGGCCATTGACACCAGACGCGGCCGCGAGAGGGGTCTCGTCCAAGAAAATAACGACATGTCCATCGAGGACATGGTCCGCGAGGAGCGGCGCACCAAGAACGCAGCCGGCGGGGAGGGCCTCCGTCTCGCAGAGCGGATCGCCAAGGACGGCAAGTACGACAACGACCTGGAGTACATGGACGAGAACGCCGAGAAGCTCGCCAGGCGGGTGCACAAGAGCGAAATCAACCTCAAGAACATGGCTGTCAGCGAGTTCCAAAAGATGAACCGGATCCTGGAGAGCTGTCCGCTGTGCCACCACGAAGACAAGGGGCGACCACCACTTGCACCAGTCGTATCGTTAGCAACGCGCGTCTTCATCACACTGGCCACCGAGCCCGAGGTCAGTCCCGGGGGGGCCGTCATTGCCCCGATATCCCATCGGGGGAATCTTCTGGAATGCGACGACGACGAGTGGGAAGAGATGCGCAACTTCATGAAGGCCCTCACGAGGATGTACCACGAGCAGGGGCGCGACGTCGTCTTCTACGAAAACGCCGCGGCGCCGCATCGCCACCTGCACGCCGCGATGGTGGCCGTCCCGATCCCCTACAGCGAGGGCGCCACCGCGCCGGCGTACTTCAAGGAGGCGTTCCTGTCGGCCGACGAGGAGTGGTCGCAGCACAAGAAGGTCATAGACACGGGGGCCAAGGCGCGCGACGGGCTCGGCAGGGTGGCCTTCCGGAAGAGCATCGCCAAGGAGATGCCGTACTTTCATGTGTGGTTCACCCTGGACGGCGGGCTGGGCCATGTCGTCGAGAATGCGGACCGCTGGCCCAGGGGCGACTTGTTTGCGAGGGAGGTCCTGGGCGGCATTGTGGGTGCCGAGCCCGCCGTTGTGAAGAAGCAGGGGAGGTGGGTGAGGGGTGATGATGAGAGGGTCGAGAAGTGGAAGAGGGGATGGAGGAAGTTTGACTGGACGAGGGTGCTGGGGGAGGGATAATGGGTAACTACGTGGTGGGTAGTTTGTATAATATCGGTGTTCGATGTACGGAGCACGCATTGACATGTTGGTGTGTTGTAA